>JACXGM010019984.1:0-11006 GCA_016801145.1 Umbra pygmaea | reverse complement strand
AAACTATTGCGATAAACGATAATATTGTCGTTCTGAGACCATTTTCATCTAATATAATTATAATGGCATAATAATACAATGTACACCTTTTTAAAGATCAATAAACTTTTATTTCTAAAGCATATTTAACACTGGAACTGGAAAACATTTTAAATATCCACTCAGTCGCTCAGTTAACAGAAAATGCACTTGAATAAAAACCAAACAACCAAATGAATAAAGTAAATGGAAATTACATTAAATAATTGTCCAATATTGTACAATTATTATAGGAAAAGACAACCAAAGCAAAAAGCAAGACAATCACATAAAACACAGTCCATTATAAAATTATCTCCAACTAAACTTTTAAAATCCCCTAATGGCACCACTTCCTCCAACTTAAAAGTAGATTGTAATTAATTCCATATGTGAGGGGATTCCGTAAAAGCATTTCTACCCAGTAGAGATCTTAGGGCTCTCCAGTGATAGCCATCCATGAGCTCGGGTATGATAGCCCTTCAACTAAGAGTTAAAGGAATATTTTATCCAAACCCAATTTTCGTAGGCATTCCTAGTCAATTCACCAATTAGGTATTTAAACCTGTCTTCTGTTAAAATGGTGCACAGTTGACTCAAATGAAATATCCTCATTCTGTTTTGCACTTTTATCCTGTATCCTTTATTTACGAAAATGCGAGATGCATTGTCAAGCTAACACCAGTTGTGTAAGTCAATTTATTCAGCTATAGAGGTACAGTGCATCCGCAAAGTATTCACAGCACTTTTTCCACATTTTGTTATGTTACACCCTTATTCCGAAATGGATTGAATTCATTATTTCCCTTAGAATTCTATAAATAATACCCCATAATGACAATGAAATCATAGCAAATATATATATAAAATAAAGGCTATGTACATAAGCCTTTACAGCCTCTGGTCAATACTTTGTTGAAGCACCTTTGGCAGCAATTACAGCCTCAAGTCTTTTTGAGTATGATGCTACAAGCTTGGTAAACCTATTTTTGGGCGGTTTCAAGCTCCATCAGTTTGGATGGGGAGCGTTCGTGCACAGGCATTTTCAGATCTCTCCAGAGATGTTCAATCGGGTTCAAGTCTGGGCTCTGGCTGGGCCACTCAAAGACATTCACTGGCTGTGTGCTTAGGGTGTTGTCCTGTGTTGGAAGATGAACCTTCACCTAGGGCTGGGCGATAAGGCCAAAAAATCACGATATAAAATAGATATTTTTTCGATACGATATGTCTGACGATATATTGAAATATATGTAGGACCTGCTGTGACTTGATTAAATCAAAGTGTATAGTCCGCTATATAAACAAATAAAAACAATACATACAAAAAAATATGGATTGACCTTGTCATATTTCTGTTTAGAAGTTTCAGGTTAGTGCTGCCACTATCGACTAATTTTCTAACGATTAATCTTTCGACAAATACAGTACATGCACTAAGCCCCGTTAAGAACCTTTAAGGCTAGGGATGGGCCGATACCACTTTTTATGGAACGAGTACAAGTACAGAGTATTTCATTTTGGGTACTTGCTGATACGAGTACCGATAGGAGAACTTTAATGACCTATGCCAAATGTCACATTTATCAAGCTAAAATCTGCTATATCTTAGATGTTGATCAGCCAATTCAAATGTAGAAAAGTAAATATTCCCGAAGAACATCATTTACATTGCAGGTCAAGAATGTGTAATATTTACATCTATTAGTCAATGGTTTACGTCTCTTTCCCTAATTAAGTGAGAGAAACACGTTTGTAAACACAACGCAATAGACGTGTGTGTTCAAATTTGCCCTAACTAAGCATTTGCAGAAGTTTTGTGTAAGATGAGAAAGTCTGTTTGAAGTGAATTTCTCCAAAACAGGGATAATTACCTAATCATATTATTCTGTTAAGGTATTTTATTGTTTTATTATGATTGGTACAAAATTAGCTGTACTATCAATGTAATCTATTGAACAAATATAAATAGGCTACATCGTATTTCTTTTAAGTTATATTTCTTAACTTTAGTATGTCAGAACTCAGAAATACCACTATTTTGTTCACCCAGAAATTTTGCAAACTACCGACATTTGTCTTTCCTCGCTGAAGGTGGCTTTCAGAGACTAGGTCCGGGGCGTTGCTCATGCCGTTTTCTACAGTTAGAGTATGCACCGAATTGCATCCTTCATTATTTCCTGTACTTAAATGTACTGGTATCGGTATCGGCCCATCCCTAGTTAAGGCCCTGCTAGTAAAAATATATAAAAATCCATCAAACTCACCAAAGATGCTCATGATTGGAAAATGAAGTCCTTTCTCTTTTAAAAAGAGTTCTATGAGCTGTTGTACAGCACATCTTTGCTAACTTCCAATAAAATATCTTGCCCAGTGCTGAGAGTCGATCCTGCCCAGTCCTATATTCGCCACCAAAGCAACTTCTTCACCTCCATCTGCCATTCTGCTAAAAGTAAAAAATCTAACAATCTAGAAATTGAAAGAAGTTGAAGAAGGGAGAGCTAAGCTGGGAGAGCTAAGCTAGTTGTTGTTCCGATGGCGAACTTGAACTGCCCCTCCTATCAGCAAAAGAAATGCTGACGTAAGGCTAGGCCAGCAGAAACGCTTTACTTGGTCAAAGAACACACCCAACATGGTAAAGTCGAAATCTGATTGGTTAAAAATATGACAATCAACAACATGGTCCTGAGGGGCTTCAACAGCAGACGGCATTCACTCTGAATTCTGAATGCCCTACTCTACTCGGAGACAACACAGATGAAAAAATCTTATTGGATAAAATCTTTCATTTATATTAGCTGCGCTAAAAGCAAGGCAACTGAAAAGAACGTACTGTAGCAATGAAATCACCATATAGACTAATTTAAATGAACTTTGTAAAATATATATTATAAAAAAATATATTAAAGAAGTACAAAAATACATTTCTGATTCTGATTATCTTTGGGCCTGCAGAGAAGGCCTTACAGGCCCTGACCGCCCACCACTGGCTATAAATAACTTACATGTTACCAAATAAAAAATTACAAAGTGGGATGTTTTCCATATTCCAAAAAAATATTGCTCAAAGTTGCAAAGCTCATTAAGTATACTGTTCAAAAACATTATGTATTAACAATCTAAGCATATGTATCTGCATTTCCATTAGGCTATTCCATATTCATATCCGAGTCTGGACTAGCCTCCTACGCTTCGCTTAGCTCCCACCGCTTAGCTCTGCCTAATAATGAATTGCGCTGAAAGCAGGCAGGCAGACAGCTATGCTGCTTGCATTTACACTTGCGTGCATGACAGGGTTTAAAACATTACTGCCAAAGTCTAAGTAGCCTGTTTAATATCCAAAGACAGTCATTGTACTTTAATAAACAGTACAGACTAGGTTGCCATTTCATTAATTGTCATATACTTACGTTCTCTTTTCCTTTACTGTGATCCCATTTAAATGGGATAATGCTTCCCCTGCAATATGAGGGGATTTGTTGCACACAAAATCACAGCCTAAAATGCACAATCATAGACGGAGCCATGCATTCATATTATTGAAAAACACTGTAGAATCACAACTACATTTTCCTCAAAGCAATTCTCCAGTAGAGTTCAAATGGCAAAATACGAAATCGGTTCTCTCATTGCTATTTTCAAGTAGCCTGATATTTGTAAAAAATTATATTACAATCCTCAAGGAAATGCGCACATTTAAGTACAGGAACAAACAAAGGATGCAAGTTATTAGGCTAGTCACTGCATCCTGCATCTGTAGAAAATGGCATGAGGAACACCCCGGACCAAACCTCTGAAAGCCACCTTCAGGAAGGAAAGACAAATGTCTGTTGTTTACTTCTGGGTGAAAAAAATAGTGGTATTTCTGAGTTCTAACATACTAACGTTAAGAAATATAACTTAAAAGAAATACGATGTAGCCTATTTATATTTTGTTCATTAGATTACAGAGATAGTAGCTACAGCTATATAATTGTGTACCGATTATAATAAAACAATCAAATAACATAATATTATATTAGGTCATCCCTGTTTGGAGACAGTACTTAAAACAGACATTGTCATCTTACACAAAACGTTTGCAATGCTTAGTGCAAATGTGAACTGAACACAAACATGGGACTACTGCATTCACTTTCACAAACGTGTTTCTCTCATTTTAGCTAATTAGGGAAGGAGACGTAAACTATTGACATTTGTAACCAATATTAGAGGTAAAACTGAACTACAAGCAATATGAAATACTCCTCATTTGTTTGATGTTTCTTTGTTTCAGGACAAAACAAGCTGTTATCGCGATATGTCAATATGGGATATTCTTCTCGATATTATTTTCAAAAACTCGATAACGATAAATATTGAATTATCGCCCAGCCCTACCATACATCATACATTTGTTAGGAATTCCCTGCCTGACGCTTGGTAGGGGAATGCCTGCAATAGCCCTGAGAACAATTATTTTTCAAGCTGACTATGGTGAGACGATGATTGTACTTAGATTGTGCATATAAAATAAACTATATACTACACATCCAGACTAAAATGGGGGCCTAAAAATAGTTTTTCAACAAGAAAAAGGTGGACTGTATGTTTAATACTCGATGTTTGCCAACTTGTGTGTATATTATCAGGCCAATCAATCAAGGGTATGTAAACTTTTGATCAGGGCCACTAGGGTAATATCAGTTATCATTATGATTTAAAAAGGGCACACACAATTATGTCTTAATACAAGGATTCCCCTGACTATCCTTAAATAAAAGAAAAGTTGTCTGCATGATCAGTCATATTTTCAGAATATGGCCAATATTTCCAAAATGATGCAGTGGGTATGTAGGATTATGAGCACAGCTGCAGTTGCAGCAAGCTGCAAAGAGACTAGTGTTAAGTTCATCTGCCCCAGTAGCATTTTCTATCAAAAGTTGAAGGGCTTTAAAAACCTCCTCAAAGGTAACATAATCAATCATTCAAATTTATATTACAAACAATTGTCATCACAAAGTGTTTTGACAGATACCCGGCCTAAAACCCCCAAAAGCAAGCAACAACAAGTGATGCACAGTGGCTAGGATAAACTCCCTAGTAGGTGGAACCTAGGAAGAAACCTAGACAGGGGCCAGACTCAAGGGGGTTGCCAGCCCTCTTCTGGCTCTACCAGTTGGGGAATCCGAAGGTACACAGCCTATTGTATTAAGGTATATTAACACGCCATCTTGTGAGAGTCATTATTTCTGACACATGGTTGTACAAAGACCAATGAATTTTAAACCATTTTACAGGACTAGGTGCACTCTATGGTGCAAACACTGTTACCTGATGATGTTCCACTATTCTAGGATGATAATGACCCATTGCTAAATTACCTCAAGAATGAATTTAGGAACACCAGGATGGCATCAAATGACCTCCATTGACATGTTTATGGGTAGTTCTGGAGTGTAGAGTGAGAATTTCCAAAGAACAGGGGGCTTTTCTTCTTGAAGAATGGTAAAAAAACCACTACACACAGTTAAGGACTTGAATGACAGCATTCAAAGAAGGATTGTTTCTATTCTGAAAGTAAAGTCTGACCATACTCACTTTCATCTTTATATTAACATTTTATTAGGTGTTTTGTATACCATCTATTAGTCTAATGCTTCCCTGTGAGCTACATTACATGGATTTATATGTCTCCTCTGTCCCCACCTTTTCCCCAGTCCTGTGTCCATCCCCAGACGAGCTTTCAAGCTCCAGTGCACTGAAGACGGCAGCTGGCAGGAGGGCACATGTGAGCCGGTGACGTGCCAAGCTCCTCCCCCTATCTTCCACGGTTCTTACCAGTGCACTGATGGCTTTCGGTTCAACAGCGATTGCTGGATCAACTGCAATGGCGCGAACCACACGGTGAGACTGCTGTACAGTCCATGCAAGCAGGTCTGTCTTTCTTTCTCTCTTCTTGTTGCTTCTTTTCTTCCATTTCTTCAACATCCCTGTAATTGTTTTCTGTTTCCCCCTCATGGCTATACTTTCTGTGTTATCATTTGCTGCAGGATATTTTAACATCTGCAAGTTTTTAAACTATAATTTTGTTTGCCTTTTTACATTTGACTAATTTTCCTTCTATAATTAAGATATGACTGAACCATCACAACCTCAATCTGTGGCTGATCAGTGTTTTCTGTGGTTGTTGTATACTGTTTGGGTTTGTTAATTTATTTTGTGCATATGTGACCCACCAACTATATCTGATATATACTTTTAGGTGTATAGTTTATTACGATCTAAAGTATTCCAATGCTACCAAGATATTTATTAATCACGATGGAGCAAATGTCAACTAACAACATTTTATATGGTTAAAAAAAACATGCAGACTTTATAGTTTTAGATGTGTAGTTTACTTTCATGTATGGGTTAACAATATTCCTATATGCCAAATGATTTCAATTGAAGTAAGTACACAACATTAGTAATTCATCTTAATAATGTTGTGTAACCCTGGCTGTTGTGAGACCGAATGTAAACACACGGTGGCTTCTGGCATTTTGACCAGCCATGCTTAAGTACTTTTTTCATATTTAAAAAAAATACACACAGCTTTGTTATTCAGCTGAAATGAAAGTTTACATATTCAACTTCTTGAAATATTTGCATAAATAAAAAAGGTAAAATGTTATGTTTAACATTGATTCAGTGTATAGTCGTGGTAATTTGTTTTGAGAATGTCACAAATATTATTCTCCACAAACTTTGCTGTTTCTGTGTTCTTAGATATTTTTGTCTGTAGTTACTATGGTATACTGAAGTATAATTACAAGCAGTCCATTAGTGGCAAAGGTCTTCATTGACAATTACATGATGTGAAGACAAAGAGTCAATATTTGCAGTGTTGACCCTTCTTTTTCAAGACCTCTGCAATTCGCCCTGGCATTCTGTAAATTAACTCCTGGGCCAAATCTTAACTGACGGCAGCCCATTCTTGCATGATGAATGCTTGGAGTTTGTCAGAATTTGTATATTTTTGTTTGTCCACCCACTTCTTGAGGATCTTAAAGCATGGTGCAACATCATGCTGGATAAGGGCATTGGTCATCACCAAACTGTTCTTGGATGGTTTGGAGAAGTTGCTCTCATGACCATTCTGGTACCATTGGTAACATTCTTTATTCATGGCTGTGTTCTTAGGCAAAACTGTGAGTGAGCCCACTCCCTTGGCTGAGGAATAACCCCACACATGAATGGTCTTAGGATGCTTTACTGTTGGCATGACACAGGACTGAGAGTAGCGCTCACCTTGTCTTCTCCGTACAAGGTGTTTTCCGGATGGCCCAAACAATCGGAAAGGGGATTCATTACCACAGTCCTCAGCAGTCCAATTCCTTTACCTTGCAGAATATCCGTCTGTCCCTGATGTTTTTCTTGGAGAGAAGTGGCTTCCATGCTGTCCTTGTTGACACTAGACCTTCCTCCAAAAGTATTCGCCTCATTGTGCGTGCAGATGCACTCACACCTACTTCGCCTCATTGTGCGTGCAGATGCACTCACACCTACTTGCTGCCATTCCTGAGCAAGCTCTGCACTGGTGGTGCCCCGATCCCACAGCTGAATTATCTTTAGGAGACAGTCCTGGCTCTTTTTTGGGCGCCCTTTTTCACAACAATTTAACCTCTCTCCTTGAAGTTCGCAATGATCCAATACATGGTTGATTTAGGTGCAATCTTACTAGCAGCAATAACCTTGCCTGTGAAGCCCTTTTTGTGTAAAGCAATGATGACGTCACGTGTGACAGAGGAAGAACAATGATTTCAAGCACCACCCTCCTTTTAAAGCTTCCAGTCTGTTATTCTAACTCAATCAGCATGACAGAGTGATCTCCAGCCTTGTCCTCGTCAACACTCTTACCTTTGTTGACTAGACAATCACTGACATAATGGCAGCTGGTCCTTTGGTGGCAGGGCAGAAATGCAGTGGAAATGTTTTTTTGGGGGGGATTAATCTGATTACTCTTCATGACATTCTGGAGTACAGCCTATGCAAATTGCTATCATTAACACTGACAGGAAGCAGACTTTGTGAAATTACTATTTGTGACTTCTCAAAACTTTTGACCATGACTGTAGGTTTAAAATTAAAGAGGCAATTTCATCTAGAAAGATACGGCGCAACGGATGAACAAAGATATATGACCACACATGTAGTGTCATCAGCAAGAGATGGTTTTAATATTGAAATCTGAAGGCCTCGGTCTACTGGACACGGTTTCAGCTGTGCCCCAGACAAGAAACTGTGCAAAGCATTGTAGTAAAATCTCATATATACACAAATGATTTCTTCCTCCATTTTGGCTCATACATTATGACCACAAGTTGCAATTCGATTGGTTGCACTTTAAAAGATCAGCGGCTTCTTGACCAAAATTCAAATTATTTTAACCCTGAGCTTTACTGTATTTTGCAGAAGTCTGAATTGCTTTGCTGGGCACAGGTTTAAGAGAGCACAGCCACATTAATTATTGAAATGAATGTGTTTCTCAGTTGCAATGCTGCTCCTCCGCCTCCCATTCAAGAACAAGTCTCAGGTTGAAATGTTGAAAATTAGAGCCAGTGCACAGTGCATAAAATATGGTGCTTGCGCTTGCTTGGCGTCAAGCTTATACCACCAATCACAACCAGACACTAGACTCTAGTTGCTACCTCGTAACAATATTCTGGCAGAGAATTCCCCAACATGTTTTATGTAGATCGCTAGTTGCAAGTCTGCTGCACTGAGGTGGTATTTGTTTTTCAAATCTGAGCAAGATGAGATCTGAACTTTGTCTATGTCTGGTTGACTGTGTTGTAATTGATGCATCAGTTGCCTGGGGTCTAGCAATTACTTTGGGGTTAAGAATGTGTATAAACACCACTGACAAAAGTCAAACAAAAGTGACTTAAATACAGTAGTGAAATTTCTCGGAGAAAAGAACACCTATTTTGAATATATTTCAATACTGTTGCTTTTTCCAAATTGTGTTGAGTTGAAGAACACAGACGTATAGAGGGATCTAATTGCTCGATTCAGTCAATGTCGCAGTGTGGTATTCACAACATCTCTTTTTCCCATCAGCTAAGCCATATTGTAGACATGGCTTGATTGTATAATGTACACCTGCTACCAATGCAATTGCCCTCTCACAGGTTGAAGAATATGAAGGACCAAGTCTGCCAAAATAATAAATAAATACATATATGCATCAATAAAAATATTTATACATAAAAATATAACATTATACATTCATTAATCATTATTATTTCACTATTTATTTATTTCACTATTTATTTATTTCCCTATTTATTTATTTCCCTATTTATTTATTTCTGTGATCATTTATTTCTGTATTTATTTATTTCCGTACATATTTATTTCTGTATTTCCACATCCTTAAGGTAATGAGGGGGCGGGACTTAATCGTTCAGCCATAGCAATCAATCCAAGAGCGGGAGATTTTGAACGTAAAAAACGCAGCTGGGAAGGAACCAAGAATATGACACAGGGTTGGTTTTTAGGATATTTCACCAACCCCAGAAATAGATGCAATGTCACAAACAGACAATGTTGCTAACAAATAACTTTCCACAGCATCCACTGGCAACAGGGGCAGCGGCAGGGTATGGCTTATTTGTGGCCTCACCTGTTGTGTTCCGTTACCTACCGTAGCTTGCTTTCTCTCTCCGTCGATCTCTTAGTTTCTGTGTGTGTATGTGTGTGTGTGTGTTCACAACTACGAAACATTGCAATGACAGTTCTATTCTTTGATGAAATGGGTAGGCTACAACGTAGAAGAGAGAAACTGGAACTGGTATCTGATTCTATTACACATTTTTCCAATTGCTAACACACAAAATGCATAATTTGGCTCATTGTGTCAAAACTCAACACACTTCAAAGAATGCTTTACACCACACTTGAAGATTAACATTGAACTGCCATGTCAAAACTACCATTCTGCAATCAAAACTTAACACTCTGACTTCAAAAGGCCCTCTTCAGATCGATAGTTAACACACATGCACATGAACAATAAACTGCCTCTCTTTAATAATATAAAGATGTCACAAAGCTATGCTTACAATTATCAGCCTGCAGTGAAAAACAAACAAAATAAAACAAGATTGTAACATCAATGCAAATGAAGCACATATTGCACATATTTGCAAGAAGAACACTCAAATATTATCTGTAATATTGGCATGTTACGTAATTCATCCTCATAAATAATACGGTAAACAGAACAAAATCATGTTTAAAACTGATATTCTTGTCGATGTCTCTGTCTGGCGGTGCAGATAGTTAAATAAATAGATGATGATAGTTAGATAGATAATAAATAGATAATAGATAGTATTTATTGTCCATTGGGGAATATTGTTTTCATAGTATAACTGTCGTAATCAGATACAGAAACATAGTGTTCATTTATATGCATTTAGTTCTTTTTAAATGAGTTTCATCGTGACGCATGTCTTAACCATTTTGAAATATGCAATAAATTCCATTTGTGCAGAACAATTTTCCATTTACAATTAGAGTAATACCGACATCTTTAGACTTTCAGATACAATCAAATGGATGGTTATGAAAAGCCGTGCCATCACAATGCGTAATGACGCACAATAGCTGATCTTGCACTGTTAGAATATAATAATAATAATAGCCTAATAATGCATATTATTTTTAATAACAGGATTTCTGGTGACTGGCACTTTCCAGATGGAACGGACTGACAAGTCAGGGATATCTCAGCCAACCCTTAGCCAGGTTATGCCAGGCATGTTAGTCGGTATAATAGGCTTGTCGCATAATTACATTAAGTTTCCGTACACGGCGGGTGAACAGTCAAACAAAAAAGCACAATTTGTCCGGTTTCCCAAATGTAATCGGTGCTATTGACTGCACTCATGTTGCCATAAGGACAATGAATGAGAATGAACATGCGTTCATTAATCGAAAGCATTTGCATTCCACCAATG
>JACXGM010019983.1:0-18077 GCA_016801145.1 Umbra pygmaea | reverse complement strand
AATCCAGATGTACATATGAGATCCAGTATATGACCCCTGGAATGAGTAGCAAAAGTTACATGTTGAGTTAGGTTGAAACAGTCCAGTACAGACATCAAATCATTGCATTGTGCTGTGTTTTCATGTATATTAAAATCACCAAGCAGAATAACAGATGAATAACTACCACAGACAAGAGTAAGCAACGCACTAATTTCAGGGAAAAAGTCAGAGAGACATTTTGGAGGTCGGTAAATTAATATTACAGCCAATGGCGGTTGGCCAGTTATTTTCAACACTAGGTATTCAAATGCTGAAACATCCTGAAACTCGATCTTGGAAATTTTAATAGTCTCACGGCAAACTACAGCCAGCCCTCCACCTCTACGACGAAGACGCAGTTGAGAGAAATGGATGTACCCAGGTGTAGTTAGGAGGTTCAGGTTGAAAAAGTCATTAGGAACCTGCCAGGTTTCCGTTAAAAGTAGCATGTCCAAGTTTGTGTCAGTGATTATGTCATTTAGCACTGATGCTTTATCAGTTAAAGAGCGTGTATTCAACAGTACACATCGCAGGTCTGAAGATGCGCGTCTGCAGGTTCCAATGTCAGGATCAAAACACAGTGATCTTAGATATTAAAAGTTAATGGATCGATTTTCCAGCTGTGTTCTAACTGACACACGGGTGTTGGTACAGACAACCGGGATATTATTAGAAGACGTGTAGTAATAATTCCGAAGTTTCTTCCGTGACCGGTGTATGTAGCGTGGCCGGCGTAATACTCAGAGTTGTTCACACCATTTATAAGTGGCTGGAGCCAATCGGAATGATCCTTTAAATGTCCTGATATGAGTTATAGAAAACTGTAAAGCCATCTTGGGAAAACTAATTTGATTAGCGTCATTTAAAAACAGCACAAACCAAAAAAGACCAACAAACAGGACCTGCAAATAGATTCGTGATGACATGACCAGTGATGACGCGACCTACAGAACAATTTAGCTACGTTAGCCAGAACCATATCAGATACACAATCCACACAATCCACAGAAGGGAAGGCTACCCAACCATACCAAGGATTGACACCGCATAAAGATAAAGAAATGGAGAGGGCTCGTAGCCAAACAGTGTGACAGGATCACGGAGACAGTCAGGTCAGTAATCCAAAAACTTTTGAGCGTGGGAAATAGTCCAGTAAGCATCCAGGTCAGTTCTCCAAAACGTTTTGATTGTGTAAAACAGTCCAGTAAATAATCCAAGATGTATTTCGGGAATGAAGATAGTCCAATGAATAATCCAGTGAGGTCGATTCCAAGAAAATAACATATCCAGAACATATCCTTCTCCCCAGTGAGGGCCACCAGCCTCCCTCCTCACAGGCAGTGGGACTGCGCAATCAATCTCCGGCCGGGTGCTGTTCTGCCCAAAGCTCACAGCTATCCCCTATCCTGGGCTGAAACTGAGGCGATGGAGGCCTACGTTGCAGAGGCGTATAACCAAGGTTTAATCAGAAGCTCGTCATCCCCAGCGTCTTCAAGCATTTTTGTTAAGAATAAGGACGGTGGACTTGGTCCATGCATCGATTATCGAACCCTCAACGACAGATCAAGATACCCTCTACTTCTCATTTCCTCCACCATAAAACAAATGCATGGGGTGGCTTGGTTTTTCGAAATTGGACTTACGCAGTGCCTATAACCTCATACGTATAAGAGAATACTTACGCAGTGCCTATAACCTCATACGTATAAGAGAATACTTACGCAGTGCCTATAACCTCATACGTATAAGAGAATACTTACGCAGTGCCTATAACCTCATACGTATAAGAGAATACTTAGGCAGTGCCTATAACCTCATACGTATAAGAGAATACTTACGCAGTGCCTATAACCTCATGCGTATAAGAGAATACTTACGCAGTGCCTATAACCTCATACGTATAAGAGAATACTTACGCAGTGCCTATAACCTCATACGTATAAGAGAAGGGGACGAATGGAAGACAGGATTTAGTACCATCACAGGGCACTATGAGTACTTAGTTATACCATATAATCTCACTAATGTACCTGCTGTCTTCCAGGCCTTTGTGAATGAGGTGTTTAGAGACATGCTGGGACAGGTTTGTGGTAATTTACATTGACGATATCCTCATCTATTCCACTGTTTACACTCAGCATGTCCGCCAGGTGAGGGCAGTCTTGCAACGCTTGATTCAACACAGTCTTGTGGCAAAATTAGAAAAATGTTCAATCCACCAGTCGGCCGTAACGTTTTTAGGATACCAGATATCGGCACAGGGGGGTTTTATGGATAAAGCAAAAGTAGGCCCCTTTCAGGAATGGCCCACATCTAAGTCTAATAAGGATTTGCAGCGCTTCTTAGGATTCGCTAATTTTTATTGACGCTTCATCCGGAGCTTTAATGTTGTGGCCAGGTCCACTTACTGTGTTGTTACAGGGGAACCCTAGACGTTAGTGTGGACACCAGAGGCAGAAGCGGCATTTCAGAGGTTGAAGGAGCTTTTTTCATCCACTCCTCTCCTCAAACATCCAGACCCTAATCTACCGTTTGTGGTGGAAGTTGATACCTCTGATGCCGGAATTGGAGCAGTATTGTCCCAGCGCCATGGTAAAACTCAGAAACTGCATCCATTTTTCCAGGACCCTAACACCCGCGGAATGGAATTATGATATAGGGGACAAGGAGTTGCTGGCAGTCAAGCCGGCCCTGAAAGTGTGGAGACACTGGCTCGAGGGTGCCAAGCACACCTTTGTTGTATGGACCGACCATAGGAACCTGGAATACCTCAAATCGGCAGTGACATACGCCAAGGTCAGGTGAGGGACCCCGTGCCTCCGTCTTGTCCTGCAGATCGCATCTATGTACTTGGGGTTGTACCGGGGTTGACGGACTGCTGGCCTGGGTGCACACGATTCCTACTAGCGTGCACTCTGGCATCGCACGCACACAGCAAGCCCTCAGCGAGAAATACTGGTGGCCTACTCTAGTGGCCAACGTTAGAAGGTACATCACTTCTTGTTCTCTATGTGCACAATGTAAGAGCCCGAGACACCTTCCCTTTGGTAAATTACAACCACTACCCATTCGCCAAAGACTATTGCATCACCTCTCAGTTGGTTTCATCACCAACCTTCCTCCGTCTGAGGAGCACAACACCATTCTTGTGATAGTTGACACGTTTTCCAAAACCTGCAGACTGTTGCAGGTCTGCCCACAGCTTTCCAAATGGCGGAGGCTCTATTCACTCATGTGTTTCGCCGTTATGGCATGCCAGAAGAAATCATCTCGGACAGGGGTACCCAATACACGTCCCAGGTATAGAGGGCCTTCATGTCCAAATTAGGGGTCACTGTGAGTCTTACCTCAGACAGGTGGAGGGGGTCAATCAAGACGTGGGATGTTTTCTGAGGAGCTATTGCCACGACCGACCAGGGGACTGGGCGTCAATGTTACCATGGGCTGAAAATGGCAGAATTTCCTTAGCCATTCCTCCACTAACTTAACCACTTTTCGATGCATCCTAGAATACCAACCAGCCCTAGCTCCACCGGCCAAGATGCAGGTCCCTGCTGTGGATGACTGTTTCGACGTGCAGCCACTGTTTGGAATAAGGCATATGTTCACCTCCGGCACACTCTTGCCAGGCAGCGGTTGCAGGCTAACTGCCATCGAGGGGACGCAGCCGTGTTTCGACCAGGGGATAAATGTTTTTTTGTGGAGATATCAATTTTGGAATATTGGATTGTATGATTTTGACAATCGACTAGTGTGGACTTCACTGGAA
This sequence comes from Umbra pygmaea, assembly GCA_016801145.1. NCBI lineage: Eukaryota > Metazoa > Chordata > Actinopteri > Esociformes > Umbridae > Umbra > Umbra pygmaea. Next base: position 14,287 of record JACXGM010019983.1, on the reverse strand, counting down.
AAAGGGAAATAAACAGAGGTATGTACACTGGCTGATTTGTCAGATTCGCTGTGTTCATTATGAGGAATCATTGCACATGGCTATGCACTAGTAATGACATTCCAAACATGTTAAGAGGCTTAAAGCACATTTTAAAAGCTTTGTAAATGTGTAAAGGGTGTAAACTGGAGCAGGGGGATAACACGGTTTTGGCAATACAGATTGTTTGAGTTACTCTCACTACTGACCAGTGATGGGCAGTAGCGTCGCTACAAGTAGCGTCGTTACTAGTTTAATTACATTTCTCAGTAGTGTGGTCGTAGCGTTACTGTTTTCTGAATCAAATAGCTTTACAGTAGTGAAGCTATTTTATTTATCAAGTAGTGCGGTAGCGTCCACGCAAGCTACATTTTCATGAGTATTTCTGAAGCTCAACTCTGAAATACAACCGCTAAGAATGTTAAAGATCAGTAAGTGAGTCTTTTCAGTGAAATGGGTGTACTGAATCACTGCTCTAAAAGACTTGTTCATGTGAATCACTTTTGCGCAAGTCAAAATCACACAGATTTAGCAGGTAACGTCGCGAAGAGTATCGTCTAGAGTTGCTTTCAACTCCTCCCACCTCCTCCCTTTCGTTGTTTGTGGCCATTCTTTCTTCCCACTCCGCGAGCCTAAGAATCTCTGTCTGATATTCAGAAATGGTCCTACTCGCAGCAGAGAGTGAGGAAGATATTCTAAACCCAGACTTGGTGAGCACAATCCATTCAGCAAGGAGTTTACTAACCAAATGTTATGAAATACGTTGACCACATATTACAGTGATAGACAATGTAGCCTAACAGAATAATATAGCCCAACAGAATAATAGAGGAGTATATGTAGCATATTACAACTGAAGTAATCTGTTCATATTCATATCATAATGGGTTTGTGGCACATTTTACTGTAGTCAAATGTAATGATGGGCATAACTTAGGTCGACAAAGGTTTACTTTAAGAAGACTAACTAATTTGCTTTTTGTCTGAAAATTGTTTATTTGTTTTAATGTGTGCTTGAAACATTTAATTCAGCTATATTATAGAAAACAATGATGCCATCACGAGATAGAGATATAATTAAGCAGTAGAACAAAAGGATTAATTAAATAATATTTTAAAAGATAGCATTGACTTTGAATGAAGTTGGTTCAATCTAAAAATATAGCTTACATGTAGTAAGCTACTTTTCCCATTTTTTTGTAGCTTAGCTTGCTACATTTTCCTGGGGGTAGCTTCAGTGTAGTGAAGCTTCTTTTAGTGTAGAATAACTAGTAGATTAGCTCACTACATTTTACAAGTAGCTTGCCCAACACTGCTACTGACCTCACTCCAGATATTCAAACAACAGAGCTACGTTTTGAAATCACCCGGAATTCTCCTTTAAGGCCAGATTAGAAATTTGTCCAGGACACCGGGGTGAACCCCCCTAATCTTACGAATAGTGCCATGTGATCTTTAGTGACCAAAGAGAGTCAGGACACCCATTCAATGTCCCATCCGAAAGATGGCACCCTACACAGCAGATGTCCCCATCACTGCCCTGGGGCATTGGAAATGATCTTTAGACCAGAGGGCAGAGTGCCCCCTACTGGCACTCTAACATCACTTCCAGCTGCATTGGTCTCCCATCCAGGGACTAACCAGGCCTGACCATGTTTAGCTTCAGAGCAAACCAGCGTTGGAATACAATGCAGGGTGCTATGCTCTTCTGAGTACCCAGGAAGTCATATGCCAAACCACACATCAAATATCTTCTCTGTCCATTCATAAGGATTGGATGGTACAGATTATTTATTTATAGGACAACGTGATAACAATCACACATTAGAACATTAGTACTCCAACATATTGTATTTTATTAAACAAATGGAATTGTTAAGAAATGTGGGGGGATGTATTTTTGTTAGCTTTGTGGTAACCTTTATTATAAGGTTTTTGAAAGCTAACTATTTCAATTTAACATTTTTGTTGTCCTCTTGTGCCAGTGCATGAATGAATGAGAAACACTGACCTGCTTTTGTGAGGGCAGAAACTTTCATTCAGTTCTTTTGGCTTAGTTTGGCAACCAATCCCTTTCCTGGAATTAGAGCTGTGAACATTTGTGTTTGTTCACCTCAGGGGAATCCTGCATGAGAACCAAGTCACATCAAGTTGAGTTTAGTATGTTATCGTATTACTGCTCCATTTTAGACAAAGCAGGAGCTAATAAGATTTAATAATGATTACTAGGTCCTTTGCTGAATACAAAGACTTCAGGATGTAATTCACATATATACGAAAATGTCTGAATAATTTAAGGTGTCAATAAAAAATGGCACTGGTGTCACTTTGGTTTCGGGGTAGTGGTGACAAAATTAACATCCACCACTGGTGTCACTTTTCGTGGTAAAGTACCAGTGGAAATGCGACATTAAACTGTTCTCCCTGTTTCCCCAACTGCTCTGGATTTGGCCGTATATTCATTAGTTTGTTTCTTTTTCGGTGGTATTTCTCTCAATTTTACTCCTCACCTATTTTGTCATGTTTAATTCCCCCAATGTCCCTAATTCTTCCGTCCTCTCCCCCTCTTTTCCCCCAGCTAAAGTTTGACTTTTGACTTTTTCCTAATCATATGAACGTACATGCAAGAAATAGGAGCTGTCCACTCCCGCAGCCGGTCTTATGCAATTTATACATGCAACACAACAACATATGCAATGAAAAATAAGAAACACAGCAAACATGTACTGGAGGTGGGTAGGCTATAATATACGTTTTCATTTTACGTTGCATTCATCCAAGTATATACTCAAACAATATACACTCACCTAAAGGATTATTAGAAACACCATACTAATACTGTGTTTGACCCCCTTTCGCCTTCAGAACTGACTTTATTCTACGTGGCATTAATTCAACAAGGTGCTGAAAGTATTCTTTAGAAATGTTGGCCCATGTTGATAGGATAGCATCTTGCAGTTGATGGAGATTTGTGGGATGCACATCCAGGGCACGAAGCTCTTATTCCACCACATCCCAAAGATGCTCTATTGGGTTGAGATCTGGTGACTATGGGGGCCATTTTAATACAGTGAACTCATTGTCATGTTTTAAGAAACCAATTTGAAATTATTCAAGCTTTGTGTACCCGGTGGGGTCTTCTGCTGTTGTAGCCCATCCGCCTCAAGGTTGTGTGTGTTGTGGCTTCACAAATGCTTTGCTGCATACCTCGGTTGTAACAAGTGGTGATTTCAGTCAAAGTTGCCCTTCTATCAGCTTGAAGCAGTCTACCCATTCTCCTCTGACCTCTACCATCAGCAAGGCATTTTCGCCCACAGGACTGCCGCATACCGGATGTTTTTCCGTTTTCACACCATTCTTTGTAAACCCTAGAAATGGTTGTGCGTGAAAATCCCAGTAACTGAGCAGATTGTGAAATACTCAGAGAAATACTGGCACCAACAAACATACCACGCTCAAAATTGCTTAAATCCCCTTTCTTTCCCATTCTGACATTCAGTTTGGAGTTCAGGGGATTGTCTTGAACAGTACCACACCCCTAAATGCATTGAAGCAACTGCCATGTGATTGGTTGAGTAGATAATTGCATTAATGAGAAATTGAACGGGTGTTCCTAATAATCCTTTAGCTGAGTGTACAATCTACATCAAAATCGTCCGGGAGCAATATGACAAAGCTAACTCCAGATTGAACAATATTTTGTCACCGATACATTCATTTTACATCACAATCATCACACAACATACACAAACAATATGCAGTACAAGCTACATCATGCAAACCAGCTTCTTAGCTAGCCAGAAGTCTGGGAATTGCACCTCTGTCTCCTTATTTCGCTATTAGCTAGTTTTAAGGTATTTTGGGCTGGTTTTGAGCAGTCATTGGGATATCATTTTATTTAGACCTGGCAAACTTGAGAACAAGCTACGTCATGATATTCAATGGTTTGAACTGACTAATGCCTACAGTATACTTAACGCACCCAACCGGGCACGCGCCAAAGTGACGTCAAAATGATTTTGAGCGTGCGAGCCAAGGGCGCGCACCACTTTTTTTTCAGTGGCGCACGACAAAACGGAAACAGGAAGCATGGACGAGTTGGAGGACACAGTAAACGAATCATAACACAGTTCATGGTTCATAATAAAACTGTAAATGGTTCATAACAACACAGTTAATCTTAATCACTGTTGACATTAACATCAATGCTGCTGCCAGTTCTGCCATCGTTTACCTTCTTCTTCTTCTTCTAGTCCGTGAAAATATCAAAGTCATAAGGCTTCTGCGACTCTGCCCACAACCTCCAGCACAAGGCAGCGCAAATTTGCATAGCGCTGCTTGAGATTTGGAACAGATAAATCGGACTATATACTTTGATGTACCTTAAAGCGACTCCTTGTGTGCAGATCGAACCTCTGTAAAAACCTTTTGGATACAATATGCTACTTCTTAACGTTTGCTAGTCTTAAAACACAGTTTTTATATTTTTTTTATTGTAGGTTTCAACAAAGATACCTAGTGCAGGTTTAACATAATTGGGCTATATTACATTCATTAAAAAGTGACCCCACTGCAAATTAACATTTGAAACTTTCTGTCATTGTTTACTTTCACATTAAACATAAATCTCCAGTGCACACATATGCCACTGTCATGATTTATTTTCTCTTTCTCTTTTCTCTAACAGAGAGATAACTTCTCTTCACGGTACATGTTTTCAGCCCGCTTCAAAACAAAAAGTAGACAAGTGGGGCCCCATTAGGGAGGTTTGCAAGATGAGAACATTGCAACATGTATGAGGGGGCGGGGAATCTAAAGATTTTTTTATTGATATGTTGCTGTCAATTCTACAAATTTGATTTGGTTACCCCTTGTGGGCCCCCTAGAGGCTTGCGGGCCCCAGGCATTTATTTGCCTGTTTTTCCTGTCTAAATGCTCCACCTGCGTCTCTTTTCCAAACATATATTTTTTATGGTTGTGGCCATAAAGTAAATTGTTGGTATCATCACTCCAAATGACTTTGTTGCAGTTTTAAAGCTTGTTTAGGTGCTATTTGGAATATTGTATGTGGGCTGTTTTGTGACATTGGCACAGTAACAGCTTTTTTCTGTCAACTTGACCGTACAGCCTATTTTGTTCAAGTACCTCCTTATTGTGCATCTTGAAACAGCCACTCCACTTTTTTGCTGAAAAGTCTGTATTTCAGCTGAAGATGCTTGTACATTTTTCTTTGCATCCCAACAGTTTTCCTGGCAGTTGTTGCTGAAATAATATTTGGTCTACCTGACCTTGGCATTTTTAAATCTTTGGATATTGTTTAATATTCTTGTCCTTATTTATGAAGTTCAAATAACTTTTCTCACCTTTGACAGTTCTTTTTCTCTCCCCTTGGCTCAGTATACAGCAAAGTTAGTGCAGCCCTGAATGAAATGTGCAGGGGTCTCTCAAAAAATGGCACAACCAGAAACATGTGACAAAATAAATCCCTTTACTTGACACCTGGCCCTAAATAAAAGAAAAAGTGTTCTGCGTGATCAGTCATGTTTTCAGAAAATGGCCAATATTCCACATATTCTGCCAGGGGTATTTATATTTACGTATGCACTATTTCTATCCAGTGGCAAACCTGTGAAATGAAGAATTCTAACTCACTGGTTTTGTGGATATTTTGAGTTGTGTAGATTATAAGGTTCCTCTGGAATCTGACCGTGATTTTAAACCAATTTAGATTGTCTTGTGTTGCATTAATGACAGATATTCAGCTCTGAATACTGTTATGCTTAATTATTGTTGATATCAGCCGCGGTCGGTGGATCTTAATTGGGGAGGACGGGCTCGTATTACGCTCAGAACCGGAGTGAATGGAATGTGTGCAAATCAAAAAAACGATTGGTTTTGTTCGTTGCGCACCATTCCATTCACTCCGGTTCCGAGCGTAATATGAGCCCGTCCTCCCCAATTAAGATCCACCGACCGCGGCTGGTTGATATCCAATATACACCTGCTCTGGTTTTAAATGTCCTTCTACAACCAAAAAAATCCTGGTCAAAGCTTTAACTATAGTGTGCTTTTTTCTATAATCTGAAATGCTTAAGTGATTGTAAAAGCTGACTGCCAAAAAGAACTGTCAAGAGAACACATACTTTCCCTTTAAGGATACAGCAACACTTTGTGCTATCCTTCCCTTTAAAGATTCAGGAAAACTTTGTGCTATCCTTCCCTTTAAGGATTCAGAAACACTTTGTGCTACCATTCCATTTAAGGGTTCAGGAACACTTTGTGCTATCCTAGCTTACATGTTTCTGTGGTTTGACAGAGTAGTTCTACAACTGAAACATAACACTTCAAAAAGATCTGCCTAGACAACACACCTTTCTAATTAACGGTTTAGGGAAATTTCTGGTCTAACTTCTATTGAAAGTCTGTGGAAAATTCCACTATTATGAAACATCTTGGGGTGTAAAAAGGGGGTGCATTTTAGTCATTGTTATATGACTGAAGACTGGACACCCCCCTTCAAAAACCGCCAGAGACAGTGATCAGCCATGACCGGGGGAGGGGAAGGACACTGAATAAAGAGATCAAGACTGAGGGTTCCCCACTTGCTAGTACACTATAGCCAGTACAACTGAACATTGGGCTTAGAAATACACCAGCTTCTATGTACCATGACACAATTGAACTCTGGCACAATTGAGTACGTAAACTAGTCAGATCAGTGGCTTACAACTTAGCCTGGACATAACCAGGGATCTTACATATTACTGAAAGTGACATGACTAAACAATAGCACAGTGCACACCTCAAGGTAATCCGGTCAACATAGGATTTGTTCACAATCATTTTTGTCTACTTTAGATCAGTGCAGTTTGATTGGCTAGAACCCAGTAGTCAAGTACTTATAATGAGATATCATGCTGCACATTCTTTTCATGTTTCCCATTTCCATTTAGTCACAGGTCCACTACAGACGGTTTATTTTTTTAAAACATGTTATGTTATTTAAAGAGTAATAAACAGAAGTATTGTGCAAGCTGCACCCCTACAGTCTTACAGGGACAAAGAAACTCTCTGTTATATTCTACGGTGGATCCTAGCGAATACTGGGTCACTGTGTCAGACATTACGGGTAGTCCAATTGTGGTGCAGGTGAGTGAGACTGACCTGGGCATGCGGCCAATCACAGCACACTGCTCAGCCTATCCGGAGGCTGCTAACATGCAGCTTGTTTCTGCGTCTGGATGTTTGCCCTGTCCACATGAATTTATTCAGTCTATTCTTTTGTTGTCTTGTGTATGGTAGTACACATCCATTCGTCGACCGTATGTACCTCCATTGGAAAGCATGTCTATTTGTGGATTGTTTGTGTGTAAGTGTGTAAATGTGTATATTTGCATGTGAGTGTGTATTAGTGAGTATGGGTGTGTAAGTGTACCATGGCCACAGCATTGCTCTCTTTTAATGAGCCAAGACACAGTTTATCAGCACCTCCATGTCACATCCAGGTCAGCAGCTGTGAGATGAGTGCCCAGTCATACATAAAGTGTTACTGAGGGACTGGAGAAGGCAAAAAATCCCTCTCTTTAATTGAAAAGCAAAGCATTGTTCTTTCTAATAAGATTATAAACATTCCTACAAAGTCTGCATTTCATCTAATTCTTCCACTACAACATCTAATCAGTCCTACTCAACATTCTCATGATGCTATGTCTCCTGCAATTAAAAAAAAAATAACATATAAGCCAGGTGGCAGCAGGGCTACAACAGAGACAATCATTACAGTACTGTAGCTCTGTTGGCTGAAAATACAATAAAATAGCTTTTTTCCCCCACACCAAAAAACAACTTAAATACACTGTACACTTTTGAACTTCTCTTGAACATGATGAATATTCTGGTGATTAAGGGCAACATGGTGCAAAAATTGACACTGACAATATTGAGACCATAATTGAATGTTTGCATGGCTGACTAAACTTAATCTTGGAAGTGACCTATGCTTGCAAGTTGACTGTAAATCCTTGTCTTCTCCATGTTATATAACAGGGCTGTTTTTTTCACACCCTTCTAGACTATTCCTATACAAGAACCATCTCGACCCAGCCTGTACATTCCGGTGGTCGTCATAGCAACAGAGCTGCAGCATCCCTCCCTGTCTTTTGTCCAAGCACTCCAGATTCTCAGTGAAGAGGCTACTAGTATTTTATATGCAAGCTGGTATCCCCAAATTGAGTTTCCAAGAAGGGGGTCTGGGGATGTCGGTGTCATTAAATGGGGAGATCCGGTAGGTTCAAATGCTTAAAGCAGATACCCCAATACATTCCACTGCAAACACATCTTTGTTATGTAAGAGAGCATTACCAGTGCAAACTGAAAATCTTTATAGATGTATTCATGGGTTGAGGATGTTAGGATGTAGTAGCCTCCACAATGCACTTTTATCCAACAATTTTGAATAAGGATGTTGCCAAGGATTGTTGACGCCAAATCTACATTACTGTATTGCTCTGAATGCATGTCTACCATCAGAACATACAGTACCTGCAGTAATTCAGCTTTAGCGTCCACACTGATAGTTGCAATATACTATTAAATTGATAGAATACTATTATTTCTCCAAATCCATTCTTAGTCAACTGTTTTACGTTGAATTGGATTATAAAAGATGGATAAGGTAGTGAACAGTCCATAATATTCTTTTGTATTTGGTTAAAAAAAACTTTGTCCATGTTCTCCAGACATCGGTTAACAAATACACTTCCCATAATATATTTGTGACAATATCAGAATATTTTTAAGAAATATGATTACTTTGAAACATCGAATTTCTGATGTTTGTTGTAATGAGTGGCTAGCAGAGAAGAAGCAGAAGAAAAACTTAGATATGAAAAATATTGTATAATAACACCAAAATAGTTCATTTGGTGAAGGGAGCTTTTTTGGTTGATTTTGAACAAGTGCCCAGACAAACAGGATCAAGTTTAAGTCCATGACATCAGCGAGGCAACTGTTCTTTGTGTTCTTTATCTGACCTGCTTTCTACTTAAGGATTGGATGACTGGCTTCTCATTGAGCCAATCAGTGAGCATTGTAACTTTCTCTTGTAGAGGCAGATCTGGGTAAAAGGTCCTTCAACTGCTGAACTTGCTAGCACTCCCTTCCCCCAAAGTCAGGCAGGCAGATGAGGGGGAGGGGGGCAAGCTTAAATCAATATTTATGTCCTAAGAAGTGGGGATGTTCCAGCACTACCAGAAATTTTCTTTACTTTTAATGATCCCCTTGTTCAAACAAGTATGTTATGAATGTGACTCAAAACTTTCACGACTAAAACACTTGTGAATCTTCTTTCAAAACAACTTGAGTCTAGCCAAAGGAGGGGACACTGTTGAATTGGCAGATAAAGAGGAAAGGCTTCAGGATGGCATTGCAAGCTCAGCAAAGATCAGTAGGATCACGGGGAATATCCCTCTGTGACTGGTAGGTGTATAGACCTACAATAAAATTAAATTGAGGAACAAACCTGAAAGTCAACAACACTTTTAGCAGGACAATCTGTGGAGTCGAAATAAAACAGAATTATCAAATCAAATGTGTATCCATTACTGTGACACTATAGTAAATTTGCAAGGCTAAGTTGAACATGATAATAAAGACACACTTCTCCTGACCATAGAGGTAAGTTTCCTGCCCTTCAAGTTTAACCTCTTTTAACATCGGGACATCAGACTGCGGAACTGCTTTGCAGTGCACTACAGATCAGATCAGGAATTAGAATCTGTTTTAGTACACAACCTTTTCACTTCAACATGCATGTAAACGAAGATTTGGACAAGCCAGCATAATTTTGGAAGAAGGTGCTGTGGACTGATGGAACAAAGATGGGAGTTATTTTGTCATAACAAGGGGCATTGTGCATGGCGGCAAAAGAACTCAGCGTTCCAAGACAAACACTTGCTACCCACAGTAGAATTTGGTGGAGGTGCCATCATGCTGTGAGGCCAGTGCCGATACTGGGAATCTTGTTAAAGTGGAGGGTCGCATGGATTCCGCTCATTATCAGCAAATACTTTAGAATAATGTAGAGGAATCTGTCACAAAGTTTAGTTACGCCGGGGCTGGATTTTCAACAAGACAACAACCCCAAAACACTGCTCAAAATCTACTCTGGCCTTTATGCAGAGGAACAAGTACAATGTTCTGGAATGGCCATCCCAGTACCCAGACCTGATTATTATTGAAAATCTGTGGGGTGATTTGAAGTGGGCTGTCAATACTCGGAAACCATCAAATCTAACTGAAATGATGTTTTGCAAGGAGGAATGGTCCAAATTACCTTCATCCAGAATCCAGACATTCACAACAGGCTATAGGAAGCATCAGAGGCTGTTATTTCTACTAAAGGAGGCTCATCTAAATATTGATGTGATATTTCTGTTGGGGTGCCCAAATTTATGCAGATTGAACATTTTCTGATAATCCAATTAACCTAATTTCACTACAGAAATATTACTGTGTCCTTCAGTTATTTGATAGATCAAAATGAAATTGCTGATCCATACACCCAATTATTTATAAATGAAAATCATGGCGGTTGTCAGGGGTGCCTAAAGTTTTGCATACAACTGTATATTTTTGCAGCAACTTGTAGATTTCATAGTTCACAGAAAGTTAGCAGAAATGTGTTGTAGAGCAGTGAAACTATTGGCCCTGGCCAGAGAAGAAACGTTTCCCAAATTGGCTTTAAGTATTGACGCTCCTTCAATGTGTAGCAAGAAAACCTTCCTGACATTACATGAAAGAGCACCATTCCCAGCTGTAGCCCAACAAAACACCACTATTCACAACATGCTACACTAAGAAGGACTATTAAACACAGCCCAGATCTATTAATTAGGAAATAGTTAAAGGTTACTATTAGTCAGCTATTGTGATCATGTTTCTGGGCACAAATGCCAAAGAACATCCTGCAGGTTTTTAAATGTGTACATGAAACTGCACATTCCCAACCCTTTTGACAAGCCAGGTGGACTGTCTTGCGTTTAAATCGGGATTAGATCAAATGTAACAAACATGTAATTCTTTCATTTTTACAACATTACATGTTGCAAATCAGGACAAGATCTGATTGGTCTTGTTTTTTTAAACAACCCCTTAATAGTAAACTTGAATTGGAAAGCCAATTTAGATACACAGTGGATTTCTGTAAAACTTAAGACAAGAAACAAAGTCCAAGTTGTGGTAAAAATAAAGTTTAAATGTTTCAATAAAAACACCAGGTTTACCAAATCAGGTGTCATAACAATATCAATTGACAGAAAGGATAAAACTCCTTCACGAGTCTGAGAAAATCTACAAATGGCAATACAGACCAAATGTGTAAAACAGTATTGAGCCAGACTTCTAGTGTACTATATCAACATGATTGCGTGTAAAATCTGAGACAAATGCTGACACTTAAAACCACATTTCCTATTTATCATTAGTAACATTCAAATAACAGTACATGGTTCAAAAGGCAGGTCAACATACATAAAGTACACAAACTAGCCATAGGTTTTAGAAAATTACACGCTTCCCCCTAAACCATAGAAGCCCTAGCTCACTGTCCGTGTGCTTTAGATCGTTTCAGTCCGACAGACAGCAGGGAAAGCAAGACGGAATGAGGACTTAAAGTTACAAATACTTCCCATTAGAAAACACTAAAATGGAGGGAGAGACAATACCCTGTCAGACACTTTTCTTTAAACATCTCATAGGTTAAACACCAGTTTTCATTCCATGTTAAGTTGACCAGCCAACTTATCTATTTAGAAATGCAATGTTAGAATAATTTCAGTGGAAAATTAAAGACCAATACAGTACTAGTTGACATTTCGGCCAATTTAAAAATGAAGGAGTGGGGTAGAGGGTTAAGGGGTCAGTCCAGAGAGCTGTGGCTCTAGTCTAATATTCCACACGTTCCTCTCCCTCCTCGTTGAGCAAACAGGTGCGGATCAGTGCCTCAGTCACAGCGTACGGGTCACAGTTTGCGGACGGGCGGCGGTCCTCGAAGTATCCCTTCTTCTCCTGGCCCACGCTCCTTGGAATGCGAATGCTGGCACCCCGGTTGGCCACGCCAGCAGAGAACTCATGGATATTGGAGGTTTCATGGTGGCCTGTGAGGCGCCGGGCGTTGTCAAGGCCCCCTTTAGGGTCATAGGCGCGGATGTGGTACTCATGTCTCTTAGCCAGACGTTCAATGGACTCCTCAATGGCCCTGGGAAAGAGATTACTTCAATCTTCAGAAATGCTTACTAGTGATTAATGCCTTAATCCATTTTCCCTGCAAAGCATTCTATAACTTTACATCAAGTCTGGTGTTACACCACATTCAAAACACAGAAGGGTGCCGTTAAATATATAGCACCAATAATGGAAGAGATTTGAATACTGATGATTGTGGTAAGTCAGCACTCACTTCAATCCGCCCTCTTCCCTCATCTCCTTGGTGCTGAAGTTGGTGTGACAACCGGCCCCATTCCAGTTCCCAGTGATGGGTTTGGGGTCAAATGTGGCCACGACACCAAAGTCCTCACACACCCGGTGGAGGATAAACCGAGCCACCCAGAGGTGGTCACCCATATTGATTCCTTCACAGGGACCGACCTGAAACTCCCACTAGAAAAGGAGAATACCAGTGTTTAAGTCGGTCAGCTGCTTGTCTAATAATGGCTGATCCAAAAGACAAGGGATGCATTTACCTGAGCAGGCATAACTTCAGCATTGGTGCCACAGATCATAACTCCTGCATACAGGCACGCTCTGTAGTGGGCTTCCACAATGTCTCTACCATACGCCTTGTCAGATCCCACTCCACAGTAATAAGGACCTGTACACAGGTACAGAATAGGATTTTTAGTCAAACTCAATTAAGAACATTGAGCAAATGAACATTAAAATGTTTGGTTCATTGAGAGACTGAACCTGTGCAGACCAGTTCAAGATTCACATTTTACTGGATCCTTCTCAAACAAATGTATCCAATGACGCATTTTATATGGCTGTACATTGTCCACTATGATGACTTTACCTTGTGGGCCTGGGAAGCCATTGCTGGGCCAACCAAAGGGGTGTCCATCAGTACCCAGGATGGTGTACTCTTGCTCCATTCCAAACCAGGGGACCTGGTCCTCAACCATGTCCATGACTTTCTTACACGACATACGAAGGTTGGTTTCTGTGCAACAATTGACCCATATTAGACATTGACACGACGACAAATGTTTGGCAAACCAATGCACAGCAAGAATGTTAAGCTACCTGCAGGTTTGCGGTTGTACTTAATCACATCACACAGGACCAGTTTGTTGGGGTCTTTACGGAAGGGATCTCTGAACATTGCAGCAGGAATCAAATACATATCACTGTTTGATCCCTCGGACTGGTAGGTGCTAGAGCCATCGAAATTCCATTCTGGCAGATCTACAGAATCAAATCAAGGTTTGAGTTAGGATTGAGTGACTTTAGTAAACTATAATATTTTGTCATAAGTTTCAAACAAAATATGTTTGATTTTCTGTTAGTCATTGCTCACCATCGAGGCTTTTGGGCTCTGAATCCAGCGTTCTGGTCTTGCAGCGTAGTCCTTCACCTGTTCCATCAATCCAGATATACATGACTTGAACTTGGTCTCCCTGAGGGAGTTCCATGTACTGCTGTTTGACAGTTTTACTCAGCTGGGCGCTGGCGGAGGTAGCCATATTCTTGTTTGTTATAGAACACCTAAGGAGGCAACAAAACGGCGACAGATACAATGTTAACTGTGCACATCAAAATAGCCACCTCGTCCGCGAGCACTCATTGTTTCCTGTGAAGCAGCAAGTGTTGCATAACGGAGTGATGATAGATACGGACAGGGTTGATCATTGTTTGTTTTCCCACCAAATCAGAGTCGGCGCCAGAGCAGATCTACTGGAGGGGCATTGGGTCATCAGCGGGGGGGCACTGCCATTTCAGAAATATTTTAATGCAGTGGCGACATAGTCCAATACCAGAGTATGTGAGCCAAAATGAGCATTTGAAAATCCTAGCTCAAGCCCAAATCACACAGAATCCGTCATTGCATATGCGTAACAACGGAAGTCCAGTCATTTCAAATGAAGGAGTCCGCCAGTGATGCAAAGACGCATAGCGGAATGCGTTGGATTGCGGCTGCGGTGCATTCGGGTTGTTGCATGCATTGGATTTTTCCTACTCGTGCGCTAAAACCAATGCGTTAATCAAACCGGAT
>JACXGM010019982.1:0-11783 GCA_016801145.1 Umbra pygmaea | reverse complement strand
CGCTGACATAGAGTCGGTGAAAGCAAGACCACTTGTGCATTGAAGAGTTTCTGCTTAAGAAACTGTTAAATTCCCACCTCTTTTTGTCCCAAATAATAGTAAATCTATAACCCATTACTCAGAAAATAACTGAGAATACACAAAAATACAGCAAGTGACCTGACCTTAAAGTCAATATAAGTGCCTTAGTGTGTCAAACTATCGAAGGGAGCCTCACCCAGCTCCATCAAGGCTTATTGATAAACATAATTTTAGTAATAATAATTTATTAATAAATAAATGACATGATCAAAACATGCCAGAATAGTCCATATTGGAAGTGAATGAAAAACAATAAATGAATAAAAATAAATAATAAATAAGTAGAAGAAAATAATTACCACTGAAGGCTAGTGAACTGACCTCCCTGAAAACAATACAATAGAAGCTTATAAAGAGCTACTGTAAACTGTATAGAGATAAACCAAACTGGGGTGCGTTTCCCGAAAGCATCGTTAGCCAACTATGGTTGCAAGTTCCGTCGTTACTAACATAGTCTAACGATTTGGTGTTTCCCGAAACCATAGTTCAAACGAACATTCGCAAACTGCATCGCAAACTTGTGTGGTTGGAACGACAGCTCTTGACCTGTGGTTAGAAGCATAGTTCCTTGTTAGTTTGTTTTGTCGACGTCATTGATTTCGCAGCAGCTGGGATATGTTCTATTCAGACCTATCGACAATATAGCCTATTTCTTTCGAAGCTTTCACCATCCACTGTAAGTGATTTGGATGACTTAAAGTGGAGGTGGTCAGGTTTTACACAATTTGCTTTTTATTACAAGTTATTTGAAACGATACAATAGCGTGACGATCGCAATTATTCTCCCTTCTACGTGCTGCAGCCCTCCGTTTTGTCACACTTGCGAAGTCCGTCCACTTTTTTTTTACTTCTTCTGGGCTGCGCTCATAACCATAGCCAGCAGCATTTATTTTTTGGGTGATTTCTGCCCAGGATTTTTTTTATCACCATTTGTAACACAATTTTTCAGCTTTGAAAATAGCTGGATTTTGTTGTTCTCCACCTCCTCCAAAATAACTGTAACTTCATTTTTTGAAAATTGTGGTTTTCGCGTCATTTTCAGACAGGTCATATGAACACATAGCTGTATGGCAACGGGACCTAAATTGGTAGGTTAATGATCTTAAGCAAAATATGCAACAGGTGTCCACAATATATAACAATCACAGTGTTTTTACATTTATTTTCATTTTAATTGTGCTGATCTATCAATATTCAATAAGAAATTAATAAATATGAAATTGTGAAATTAATAGTTATGGATTTTGGGATCAGAGAAGACAACATTGTGTTTATATATGTATATATTTTATTGTGCGAAGAATTAATGTTGAGTTGTTAATGTAATTACTCCACATCGTCACTAAGAAAGCCCAGTCGAAACGAGAAAATAACCAAATTTACAGCAGGTGACGATATGTGCTCATAGCACCAGTCCGCCATTAGCTCGAAGAAGAAGAAGAACGTCATAACTACAGCTCCAACCAATGTGGTTCAAACCATGGATCTGCGACACAGGTACCATGGTTTCGGGAAACAGTAGTGACTAGCTAGTTGATTTCTTTAAAGATGCATCGTACTATGGTGGTTAAACCAGCGAGTTGCATCGTTGTACGGGAAACGCACCCCAGGGTGGTTGTTATAAAAAATAGAAGTAAAAAAACTTCAAGAAGGTCCAAAGCACTAGTGATGGGCGATTCATGAACGATTCATTCATTTTGAACGAATCTTTTAAAAGACAGGTACGTACGATTCATACTGGATCGTTCATTTTCGCGCAGGCACATTACGTTTATGACCCATTATACTGCTCGGTACTAGTATCTGAATCGTTCCAATTGTTCATTTTTGCACAAGCGCATTACTTCTATGATCCAGTATACTGCTCGGTACTATCTGAATCGTTCAAATCGTTCATTTTTGCGCAAGCGCATTACTTCTATGATCCATTATACTGCTCGGTACTAGTATCTGAATCGTTCATATCGTTCTTTTTGGCGCAAGCGCATTACTTCTATGATCCAGTATACTGCTCGGTACTAGTATCTGAATGTTCATATCGTTCTTTTTGGCGCAAGCGCATTACTTCTATGATCCAGTACACTGCTCCGTACTGGTATATGGGTCGTTCATATCGTTCTTTTTGGCACAGGCGCATTACTTCTATGATACAGTATACTGCTCGGTACTAGTATGTCGTACTAGTACTTTGCCCGGTACTGGTACATGAGTCGTTCATTTCGTTCTTTTTCGCACAGGCGCACTACTTCTATGATCCAGTATACTGCTCAGTACTAGTACCTGGATCGTTCATATCGTTCATTTTGGGGCAGGCACATTACTCTATTATTCAATACGATGTAGTTATTGGATTTGCACATGTTTGCTCATCACTGTAGACTGAGTTAACTAGTCCGAACAAATTACTAATTTGACAAATGCATCTTTATCATAGTTTACATAATCCTACAGGATTATGTACAAAATAAATATTTTAAGCTTTATGTTAATTGTTACGAAGTCATATGACGCTGGATATTTAAAATAATGGGTTTATTACACACGTATGTATCCGTATTACTGCTTGGCCACTGAACGTCTTTGTTATAATGAATTGATTATACGGTAGGCTGTTACATTTTGCCTATGCGCACTGCCTCAAATGAAGAAATGTTTGAATAATATAAAGTGCAGGCTGCGGGATGGAAATGAACAACACACTTGACATATACTTATTTTATTGCCTCAAATGTAAAACTTTCTACCAGACGTCGTATGAGATTAGTTCATTATCTTAAATGTTTTTGGATTTGCGCAGGTGCATTACTTCTGTGATCCATTAGGCCTATATGGTTAATTAATTTTGTTATTTCCTTCTTTTTTGCGAAGGCTTATTTCTATGATCCAGTACATACGGTATGGATCAGTATACTGATTCTTTTCGTTCATTTCGATCTGCGCATGCGCAAATGAATGATACGAATCAAAATGATTCGTTCATTTGAATGAATGAGATTCAAAGATACGATTCAGTAAAAAGAATTGAACTTCCCATCACTACAAAGCACTCTCTCCTGTAATGTACAAAAAATTATTTATTCAGGCAGCATAGTTCACAAATAACCACACCTACGCGTTTCAGCCAAACAGGCCTTCGTCAGGGTGCAGCAATACAAATTGTCACCAGGTGCAATTTATAGGAAATCAGTAATGCAATTAGCCAATAATATCAAGAAACGTCAGAGTATATCAATATAAGTCTGAACAGGTAATGGAACCAAATAGTATATTCACAATTACAGTTTATCAATACAGGTTTTAACAGGTAATGAAATTAAATAGTATATTTTCACAATTAGAGTATAACAATATGTCTTGACAGGTAGTGGAATTAAATAGTATATTCACAATCAGAGTATATCAATATAAGTCTGAACAGGTAATGGAATCAAATTGTATATTCACAACCAGAGTATATCAATATGAGTCTCAAAAGGTAATGGAACCATATAGTATATTCACAATCAGAGTATATTAATATAAGTCTCAAAAGGTAATGGAACCAAATAGTATATTCACAATCAGAGTATATCAGTACAAGTCTTAACAGATAATGGAATTAAATGGTATATTCACAATCAAAATTAATCATCAATTAGACTTGCCCTATAAATATATATCTATTGTTCTAAAGGCCCAGTGATTAGCTAAGTGTATTCATAGTATGATCAAGGAAGCAACTAGCAGAACTACATATTATAGATATTATAGAAAAGGGGTAAAATCTATGTCTTCATTCAGCCCTGGGAATACAGTGGCTTTGAGTTTATGTATCCAAAAGGTTTCTCTTTGTAAAAGACATTTCAATCTGTCACCCCTTTGCTTGTTAATAGGTATTACCTCTATGGTTATTATATTGAGAGAATCAGGATTGTCATGTCCAGTTTTATGATAATGAACAGCCATGGGATATTTTTAATTAAAAGTTCTAATAGCGTATTTATGTTCTGCTAGTCTGTCCTTTAGACGTCTCTTTGTGTGACCAATATAAAAACAATTACAAGGACATTCTAATCTGTACACAACATATTCAGTATTGCAATTAGCAAAGCATTGGATACGATATGATCTATTTTTATCATGGAAAGTCTTAGATTTGTTGATATTTGAGCAATGGTTACAGTGCCCACATGGATAATTACAAATAGGTTTGGAAAGCCAGTTAGTTTTGACTGTAGTGTTAAGGTGGCTACGTACTAACTTATCTCGTAAGGTAGGCGCTCGTCTAAAAGCAAATTTTGGAGCCTCACTAAAAACACTCTAATGCTGGGTCGCTTTTCAGTATGTCCCAATTTTGTTTAATGATGTGTTTAACTCTGTTGGCCTCTTTACTGTACTGCGTAAAAAAGTGGATGTTATCTAACTTAGGGGATTTTTGTCTGGGTTTTAGATTTAAAAAAAAAACGCAAGGAGGTCAGATACATACCACTAGGTCAGATACATGCCACCTGAACTGCCTGTTCCCTGGTTGCCTGACCTGCCAATCCCTCCTGACCCCGGGCCCCCCTCTGTCCCTCCTAACCCCGGGCCGTCCTCTCTCCCTCCTGACCCCCGGCCGCCCTCTGGGAGGGGGCTATGTCACACCCATTAGGACTCCTTTTCTTTGGTTCAGTTATGTCTCTTGTGTATATGTTCCCTTTTAGCATTCCAGTGTTGATCACGGTGGTTGAGTTGAAGGTTTATTTTCATGTGTTCCAGTGTTAAGGTTTCTCCCCTATGTGTTCTGTAATGGTTGTCTCCCTCTAGTACCTCTGTCGTGTATTATAAGTTCTCCTGATTATTTGTGGTTACGTCATTGCTCCCAGATGTGTTGCATTAGCCCTCGTTTGTGTTAGTATTTAGGTTGTGTGTGTCTGTCATTTCCCTGTCGATCAATGTTGATGTTACGTGTATCCTGTTGTGTGTCCTGTTCAGGTGTCTCCTGTGTATTGTTTGGATTTCATATACGTTTAGCCCCTCGTGCTAGTGGCAGTCTTTTGTTTTCAGTAATAAAGTTCAGTGGATTATTGCAACCTTTGCACTTGTCTCTGTCTATACAACAGCATCCGTGACAGCAACTACCCCATATTTCAAGTTACATTTCAGAATTACAAATTAATTGTAGAATTAATTGTGTTTTAGCAAATGAGAAACTGTAAATAAGTGAGTAGTATATGTTTTCATGTCATACGTTTTTTTATCAGAAATTGAAGCTCCAAATCCACTTTTTTTCACTCAATGGCCTTTGTGCCATAGCATGTGGCCTTTGTGCCATAGCATGTGGCCTTTGTGCCCTCAAAAATTTTCTGACACCAAAGGCCAAATGGCCTTGCCCCTAAAATGAAGAAATTCTAAGCCTGATAGCGACACACTGTTTGTAACTCTCAGATAACTTAACATGGAGTTATCAAGGACATGAACTATAATCCTGATGCGCTCAGGGAAGCAAATACAATCAAACACACAGCATACCATAAACGTAACTTACATGGGGGGTATACCTCCAACAATGCTCCACGCTCTCTTCCTGGGCAGGGCTGCTCATATAGGCACACCAGGGTGGGAAATTTACACCCGCCACCTGCCAAATGCGGGTAGATTTTCACATTGGCGGGTAACTTTTCCCTATCTACCAGCCACTCTGGCGGGTGAATTGTACAACATGATACGTTTTGTTTTTTTATTCGGCTACTTTAAACATTACTTGTTTCGGATTGGAGATAAATGTGTTTGACAAAAATGCAGAAGCTTACTCATTAACAAAGAAAGATGCACTTCTGTCAAGGTGCATATTTGATTGGTTTTCGCGGAGCTAGTCTGTGAGAACTTTAGCCTTTAGCTGCGGTACCATAAACATAGTGCGGTATAGAAGAAAAACAAATCAATTTAGTTCCCAGTATTAAGCCGGAGTAAACTAGATTATATCTAGTCAATATAGAAAATATCAAAGACAAAACGTGTATAATTACAAATATGGGGAAGTTGAAGTGATTATGATACGATTTTATGTTATCAAAAAAAGAAAATCACACACATACAGCACGGAATTCTTAACGCTCATTGGATAATTCTGCTGTCACTAAAGTCACTCGTTTAGTCTGCGATAATGATTGGATTTTGATTAACGCCACTCTCGTTTTCCCAGAGACGTTTACATGCGCAATGTCCAACTTCTCAACTGTAACTTAGTTTAAAGAGCGGATTTTAATTCAAGTATCTCTATAGTAACTCTGTGGTTTCTTATTATATTTAATGTTGTAAGATGTTTCGTTTAATTATTAAAGAAGCACTTGCAACTTTGATGGGTGATTATTGGGGGTCAGATGGTCTTGCAGGCGTAACTTTAAGTCTTGCAGGCTGCAGACAGATACTACTGGATGGCTCAGTGGTTAGGGAGTCGGACTAGTAGTCAGAAGGTTGCTGGTTAGACTCGCTGCTGTGCCAAATGTTGTTGTCTTTGGGCAAGGCACTTCACCCTAAATTGCTCCAGGAAGAATGCCCCTGTGCTTAATGTACTGTAAATCAGTCTGGATGAGACTGTCTGCTAAATGATTAAAATGTAAATCATTTAACCAATGCTTCAATATTTTTATTAATAATCCCAGATGTTTTCCAAACAGATTATTAGAAAATGAATTTAAAAATGTGTAAATTTTGTGGCGTTCGTCAGGTGTTACAACAGCAAAGTTTTACACCTCTCAAAGTTGATACTGCCTACTGTTGCATGAGTGATTTAAAAGTAGCTGACTAAAATATGGTAGTAGGACATACAATTAGCAAACAGATTAGCAGAATTTGTCAATCATCTAAAAATTATTCATCTCAGACTTGTCTTCACTAAATGTCCCTTTAGTAATTGACCTATATTAATAACAGATGTATTCATAGTGAATTTAATGCATTAAAGCAATATAGAATATACTGGTGTGTTTTCTTTTATGTTTTTGAATTTGGGAAAAAGTGGCTGGTAAAAAATCAAAGTGGCTGGTAAAATTTTGGCATCCACCAGCCACAGTGGACACGGTGGACAAAAAAGTTAATTTCCCACCCTGAGGCACACTGATCAATTCAATAAGACACAGCTGTTTGTCATACATAATCAGAACCTTCTACATGAATCCAACTCCCTCCAGTCCCCTACTACATTTGCCAGCAGCCCTGGCCAGGAAGAGGTGTGGTTGACCCTGAAAGGGGACATGTTTCCAAATAAAGTTACAAACAAAACCACCATGTAAAAACACTGAAGGAAATGGGACAAAATATACAAAATGCAATGAAAAATAAACAGGTAAACTAAGGTAATATAGAAGGAGTCCCTGCTCAATCATTTATGCCAGCCCCCACTGGGCTGGTCGTTACATTTATAACATATACAGTGCCTTGCGAAAGTATCCGGCCCCCTTGAACTTATCGACCTTTTGCCACATTTCAGGCGTCAAACATAAAGATATGAAACTATAATTTTTTGTGAAGAATCAAAAGCAAGTGGGACACAAATCATGAAGTGGAACAAAATTTATTGGATATTTCAAACTTTTTTAACAAATGAAGAACTGAAAAATTGGGCGTGCAAATTATTCAGCCCCCTTAAGTTAATACTTTGTAGCGCCACCTTTTGCTGCGATTACAGCTGTATGTCGCTTGGGGTATGTCTCTATCAGTTTTGCACATCGAGAGACTGAAATTTTTGCCCATTCCTCCTTGCAAAACAGCTCAAGCTCAGTGAGGTTGGATGGAGAGCGTTTGTGAACAGCAGTTTTCAGTTCTTTCCACAGATTCTCAATTGAATTCAGGTCTGGACTTTGACTTGGCCATTCTAACACCTGGATATGTTTATTAGTGAACCATTCCATTGTAGATTTTGCTTTATGTTTTGGATCATTGTCTTGTTGGAAGACAAATATCCGTCCCAGTCTCAGGTCTTTTGCAGACTCCATTTGGAATTCTTCCAGAATGGTCCTACATTTGGCTCCATCCATCTTCCCATCAATTTTAGCCATCTTTCCTGTCCCTGCTGAAGAGAAGCAGGCCCAAACCATGATGCTGCCACCACCATGTTTGACAGTGGGGATGGTGTGTTCAGGGTGATGAGCTCTGTTGCTTTTACGCTAAACATAACGTTTTGCATTGTTGCCAAAAAGTTCCATTTGGTTTCATCTGACCAGAGCACCTTCTTCCTCATGTTTGGTGTGTCTCCCAGGTGGCTTGTGACAAACTATAAACAACACTTTTTATGGATATCTTTCAGAAATGGCTTTCTTCTTGCCACTCTTCCATAAAGGCCAGATTTATGCAGTATACGACTAATTGTTGTCCTATGGACAGACTCGCCCACCTCAGCTGTAGATCTCTGCAGTTCATCCAGAGTGATCATGGGCCTCTTGGCTGTATCTCTGATCAGTCTTCTCCTTGTATGAGCTGAATGTTTAGAGGGATGGCTGGGTCTTGGTAGATTTGCAGTGGTCTGATACTCCTTCCATTTCAATATTATCGCTTGCACATGCTCCTTGGAATGTTTAAAGCTTGGGAAATCTTTCTGTATCCAAATATGGCTTTAAACTGCTTGGTGTGTCCCTTGTTCTTCATGATGCTCTCTGTGCTTTCAACAGACCTCTGAGACTATCACAGAGCAGGTGCATTTATACAGCGACTTGATTACACACAGGTGGATTCTATTTATCATCATTAGTCATTTAGGTCAACATTGGATCATTCAGAGATCCTCACTGAACTTCTGGAGAGAGTTTGCTGCACTGAATGATGCACACCTTTTTATTTTTCAAAAAAATGCATAAAAATCTTTACAAAATTTTTTGAGCTTCAATATCATTTTCAGTGAGTAAGTCATGACTGAAAATAATATATATTCTGTCTCGGGGGAAGGTGTAGAACGATGCACACCTTACAAGTATGCATTTTTTTGAAAAAACAAAATAATTTTCAAGCTCAAAAATGTTGTCAAAATGTTTTATACATTTTTTTGAAAAAACAAAAAGTGTGCATCATCTTACACTGCCCCCCGAGTCAGAATATATGTTTTATTCAGTCACGACTTACTCACTGAAAATGCAATTGAAATGTCATGTCTCCTTTCTGCTTTATTTTTTTACGTGCAATATGTAATTTTTGGCCACCAGGGGGCTCTCAATCAAAACAATAGCAAAAGATGTACTTGGATGACGTCGGGATGTTGCGTGGGATTATGGGTTTTGTTATCGTTGTCAATGACAACCTTCCAATCTAGCATCTCCGGCAGAAAAAATGTTCACTGACAAAGTTATATATTGTTAAAAAAATTATAACTTTATTCACGTTATGTTTGGCGGCTCCCTGGAACTTAGAACAACTAGAGAAGTCACAGGTTATATGACGCCATTTACGGGCGACAAAATTAAACGTCCTTCGGATTTTATTACAAATTTCTCTGGATTTGAAAGTTAGTGGAAACATTTAGGATAATGTAAGTACACAACTAAGAAATATATATAATATATGTATAGTGTAACGATCAGACATACACAGGAATGAATCTCAATGTCATTTAATGCGACTCAGCACAATATGTATGGGCAGACAGTCTGAACAGCCAAAATAAGAATGTATCTTAAATATAGACAGGCAAGGACTTGTGACCGGCAGGGCTCTCAGCGAAGGCAGATGTAGGGCTATAGGTCAGGTACTCAGACGGGCAGGTGTTGGGCTTTAATCGGGTAGTCAGACGAGCAAGGGTCGGTACACAAGCAGGGCTCTCAGAACAGGCAGGAATATAACCAGGATCTCGGGCAGTCAGACAGGCAGGAATCCAGTTACTAGGCAGGACAGAGACAAAACAACGGTACCAAGGGATAATCCAAAAACTCGGGTAATATATATATGCAAATAGGTCAGGCCAGAAAACATCAGATATAGAAACGCTCAGAATGGAAATGAATTCACAATACCTCGCGAAGAGGAATTGGAGTGTGTGTGATTATATACAGACCAGATGTAAGAGGTGTTAGTACTCCGGTGATTTGGATCTAATTAATGAGGTGAATCATGACTGAGGGGAAGTCCGATAGTACTGTCAGTGGAATGACGTAGCGGATCTCCGGTAGACACAGAGGACGTTACATATAGTGATGTTTGCTTTTAATGCAAAGTATGTATTTTGTTATTGTTTTGATTGATATTACATATTGTACCTTTAAGCAGCCTTCCCTTCCTGAGTGATATTTAACTAGCTAATCTAAATAACATTACATAGCTATTGACTACACGAAAACAAAGCTGCATAGCAAGTTAAATGACTAAATTTCAACTACTGTATAGCAAGTTAAATGACTATATTTGGACTAACCTGTAAAGTCCAGATGACGTCCATCTGCTGTCAAAGAACCCGTTTGATAAACAATTATGTCACATCTTTGTAGCTACCTCTTTTCTTCTTCCGCTTCTAGACGTTCGTTCTCCTCCTGTTCCTTTTTCTTTCACTTTCGTTGAATCCCCTTCCATGTCCTGATGGGCTCAGAGTTACCAACTAGTGTCTGGATTCGCATAGCGATTCAACATGTTGAATCGTCAGAAATCTCTAGAAGCTAGTCACTATCAGTGGGTAGTGGAGATTAACACAGCAGGCAGCGAAATAGTGATCGGAGGTAAACTGGACGCAAACCCTGAAATCACTAGCAATCGCTACAGTGAGCCGCAGCCATAAATGGTTCCTGTATGCTATTTTATCATGGCAAATCATTGAAAAGTATCAGGTTATTTGGTAGACAAGGAATTTTAATGGCATATCATTATAATTAGGCTATAGTCCAGTAAAGCTGTGTCAATATGTCATTTGGTAAGAGGTAATTTTAATCATTCAAATGTATTCTATGAAACCCCTTTTTACCTCAGCATATGTCACAAAGTGCATTGACAGATAACCATTCCAAAACCCAAAAGAGCAAGCAACAGTGAGAATTTAAGGACAGTGGCTAGGAAAAATGTTCTAGTAGGTGGAATTTACTAAATGGGGTGGCCAGTATAGGTGTGCCGAGTGGGGAAGCATAGTCGTTGTGTAGCATGTAGATCAGGAACACAGTTCAGTGGACTTCTGTAGCAAAAACATGATGGGTTCTGGAGACTGACACCTGGACAGCAAAAACATGACCACAAACACAGCGAGGTGGACTTTGGACAGAGACGGCAAGGAGTTGTCAAGCCATGTAGGTCTGAAGCATGGTTCAAGGATTCAGGTCCTCCTATGTAGGATCAAAATGACACCAGACACCTTTAGAATGAGTTTACCTTAGATCCAATACCTTAACATTTCACCCTGACCTCAAAATATGTATGTGACGAATACTAAGAATATGATCAAGCAGGACACAGAGTTTCTATATTTTTTAACTTAAACTTGTTAAAACAACATGTTAGATGTTTGTTTAAATGTATAGTTTATATTTCTGTTGGTGTCATAATATTTAATATGACATTTCTACCATTTTTAACAAAGTAAAGAATCACAGTTCCATTAAATTGTCAAATGGTGTAACCACAAAAGCACAACAATTATTAAATAATTCACCCTCCTAGAAGTTATGCAAGTGTACTGATGAAAATAAGTTATTTATTATGAAATATCATGTTGAAGTATATTTAAAATATTTAAATTCTTAACTTAGATAACATGGGTTTTTGTTGTACTGAGCAAG
>JACXGM010019981.1:0-18077 GCA_016801145.1 Umbra pygmaea | reverse complement strand
TATATTGACTCCGCCTTGGCTCAGTATTCTGACTCCGCCCTCGGTCAGTATATTGACTCCGCCTTGGCTCAGTATTCTGACTCCGCCCTCGGTCAGTATCCTGACTCCACCCAGTATTCTGAATCTTTCTCCATCATCCTCCAGCACGTTGTTCTGGGGGCACTGAAGGACCCTCTGCTGGATGACCTGGGGGATTTCAACAGGATGTGCACGGCCATGAAGAAGATCGGGCTGGACGACACTGAGAAGCTGGATCTGTTCCGGGTGGTTGCTGGCGTGCTCCACCTGGGAAACATCGACTTTGAGGAGACCGGGGGCACGTCAGGTAACGTTACAAAGACACGTTAGGATGGCTGATCTTTCCTGAAAACCTCCAAGCTGATTCACACATTCCAAGGCTACACTTCCAAGGCTGTTCCCATCGGCGAATCTGTCAAACGCGGCCTTATGCTGAAACACTAGGAAGACTTCGCCTCGAAGCTCAAATTAATCAATTTGTTTCAGTCACGACCCAATATTCACATCACACATTTGCATTTGACAAATCACTCTTTTATTATGAAGAATGTTGGCAAGCTCACTTGTTTGGTATCACAGAATGCTCTAACCATGCTGCTTATAGCTTTTTATTGAAAATACTGTCGTTTAATAGATATTCTGATCAATAAGTTATGTTCAAGTATGTGTTCATTACACTTTGCAAACTCTCTCCTTTACACTCAACTAAAGGATTTTTAGGAACACCATACCAGTACTGTGTTTGACCCCCTTTCGCCTTCAGAACTGCCTTAATTCTATGTGGCATTGATTCAACAAGGTGCTGAAAGCATTCTTTAGAAATGTTGGCCCATATTGATAGGATAGCATCTTGCATTTGATGGAGATTTGTGGGATCCACATCCAGGGCACAAAGCTCCCGTTCCACCACATCCGAAAGATGCTCTATTGGGTTGAGATCTGGTGACTGTGGGGGCCATTTTAGTACAGGGAACTCATTGTAATGTTCAAGAAACCAATTTGAAATTATTCAAGCTTTGTGACATGGTACATTATCCTGCTGGAAGTAGCCATCAGAGGATGGGTACATGGTGGCCAAAAAGGGATGGACATGGTCAGAAACAATGCTCAGGTAGGCCGTGGCATTTAAACGATGCCCAATTGGCACTAAGGGGCGTAAAGTGTGCCAAGAAAACATCCCCCAAACCATTACACCACCACCAGCCTGCACAGTGGTAACAAGGCATGATGGATCCATGTTCTCATTCTGTCTACGCCAAATTCTGACTCTACCATCTGAATGTCTCAACAGAAATCGAGACTCATCAGACCAGGCAACATTTTTCCAGTCTTCAACTTTCCAATTTTGTTGTGCTCTTGCAAATTGTAGCCTTTTTTTCCTATTTGTAGTGGAGATGAGTGATACCCTGTGGGGTATTCTGCTGTTGTAGCCCATCCGCCTCAAGGTTGTGCGTGTTGTGGCTTCACAAATGCTTTGCTGCATACCTCTGTTGTAACGAGTGCTTATTTCAGTCAAAGTTGCCCTTCTATCATCTTGAAGCAGTCGGCCCATTTTCCTCTCACCTCTAGCATCAACAAGGCGTTTTCGCCCACAGGAGTGCCGCATACTGGATGTTTTTCCCTTTTCACACCATTCTTTGTAAACCCTAGAAATGGTTGTGCGTGAAAATCCCAGTAACTGGGCAGATTGTGAAATACTCAGACCGGCCTGTCTGGCACCAACAACCATGCCACGCTTAAAATTGCTTAAATCACCTTTCTTTCCCATTCTGACATTCAGTTTGGAGTTCAGGATATTGTCTTGACCAGGACCACACCCCTAAATGCATTGAAGCAACTGCGATCTGATTGGTTGAGTAGATCATTGCATTAAGGAGAAATTGGACGGGTTTTCCTAATAATCCTTTAGGTGAGTGTATATTGATTATTTAAAATGTTAGATGTGATCCAACAGCTCTTTGTCATAGGCTACTGTATGTCACATTCATAACCAAGTGGGTAAGAAGGGTGAATTTACCCTATAAAATTGGAACAAAATCTTCTTGTAAGGCCCAACTGATAATTTCTTCTGTGAATCTATGTGGCTGGTCTCCACAGGGTCTCTGTCCCAACCGAAAAGGACAAACTCATCTAAAAGCTTTGTCCTGTACGGCACACTCAGAGCCAGAAGTGCTGAAATACAGCTGACAGGAAAAGCGATGAGTCGGGCTAATCTCAAGATGGATGACACAGTAGGAAAGTGCTTGGAGAGCAGATATTACCTGGAACAACTCGAAGATCTCAATGTCCTCTGATGTGGATGTACCCTGGCAGCTCATTTCCCTTTCTCAAATAGTGTGGTGTTCCCGGCCCGGCGCAGCACCTTGTCTAGAGCTGGTCTCAGCAATGAGGGCATTACTACCTGTCCAGGAATCAACCAAGTTGGTTAGAGAATGAGAAGTAAACATTATCCATATATTTCTGTTTATCTGTCTTTTCTGTGTGTTTGTTTGTTCAGGCGGCTGCGTCTTGATGAGCCAGTCCAGTCAGACGCTGGTCCACTGTGCGGACTTGTTGGGCCTGGACCAAGATGACCTGAGAGTCAGCCTCACCACGCGGGTCATGCTAACCACAGCAGGGGGCGCCAAAGGAACAGTTATCAAGTAAGACTACCACCGGGTCAAATCACTTGACTTATATCTTATCCAGAGTGACTTACATTAGAGTGAAGTACAGGGACCTCCTCTGGAGCAACTCAAGGTAAGTCCCTTGCTCAAGGGCACAATGACATTTCAGCCACTCAGGTATCACACCACCAACATTCTGACTGTCTCACTTTGTAACCATGGAGACACCTGAAGCCTTGTTGGCTCATATTTTGGTTGAATCATCTGAGGGTGGTCACCTGTTGGCAGTTCAGGTCAATCATCTGTTTAATTTTACAATGACACTGTAGATTATTATTAAATAGTACAAATCCTAATTGCTAATAATCAGTGATTGTAAATCTGCAATCAAAAATCCTGCCCTTAGCTACTGGTTGTGCATCAGTGATAAAGAAGACAAGCACTGAATTGCAATGTTATATTCTTTTCCCTGATAAAAACACTTTAATCTCCCTTCAGTTATTTAGAAGCATTGTACTGTTTAATGCATGAGACAAACTGAGCATTTAATTCTTTCACCAGGAGATTCACACCTGTTAGTGAACACGTGCACTCGCTATTTAGGGGGTCAGAGGACTTGAATTCAGCTCTGAGATGTGAGCTGTGAAATAAAGACAGAATACAGGTTCTGTGGCCAGCTGCGTTTATCCATGCCGTGTGCTGATACTGTAACAGTGTTTCTGGTGCATCGGCTGTGTTACGTGGCGCTTCATGTGTCTAAACTCTAATGGCAGCAGACCCAGGCGTTAAAGAGGCTGAAGGTAAGCTGCCGGCGTAAAGGATCTACACTGTTTAATGAACTGTAGCAGCCACCTGATGCTGATAGTCCTGTTGGCATTTAAACACATTTGTGCCGCGCGAATAGCAGCTCCAGTGTACATAGGTGGATAAAGTAAGGTGGCGGAGCTGCTGTCACACCTAAAATGGTACATTTCGGATCCAAGCTTGAGTGTGCAGTACATCAGATCACATGACCTAATCCATAGGCCCATTACCTACGTAGTAGCTCCAGTGACTAAGTTACCTCATTGTACTCTGGTTAAACATCAGAATAGGTGTTCCAGGTGTGTTGAATTTCTTTTACACTGGATAACATCTGAATAGTTTCAGGTACTGTATGTGTTGAGGGGTTTTATTGTCAAGTCCTCCATTTACTGTTTATTTGTACTTGAGATACAATCTCTACTGTTTATTTGTACTTGAGATACAATCTCTTTTTAATATCTCTTTTTAATATCTCTTTTTAATATCTCTTTTTAAAGAGTAAAATGTGAACACTCTTTAAATCCTGATTTTCAAGTGCCTGCGACCTGAGGGTTGAAACAATGACTTGACTCTCATACTAACCTTTGGCCATTTCACAAATTACAATTCATTTTATTCAGATCGCCTTTTTCACTAGAACAGTGGTTCTCAAACCTCTCCTGGGGGACCCCCAGCCATGCCATATATTAGATGTATCCCAGAGCTACCACACCTGAATCAACTTGTCAACTAATCATCAAAACCTTACCTGCTTGAATCAGGTGAGCTAGTTCAGGGCTACAACAAAACTGTGAGACGTCTGGGGGTCCCCGAGGAGAGGTTTGAGAACCACTGCACTAGAAGACATCCTCCAAAACAAGGGTCCAGGGAGGAATCTGCCAAATGTTGCTGTATTGATACTGTCAAATACATTTGAGTGACATGGCATGTCTGTAACCAGGCTGGGCTGGATGAATATTTCAACAGCCCCAGATGCCTGGCCTTGGACTCTTCTTCCCAATGATAAATAATGCAGCTGTATCTGAGGGGTTGGGGAGGGACATGCCCCTGGTGCCTTGAAGGAGGTGAAGTTGGGGGCTGGGCTGTGCTATTAGGCCCCACACAACTTATTCTGGGGTGAAGAGGAGGGGTGTGAGTGGGGTTGGAGGTATGGGGGAGGGATAACTGGTCCCTCTGGATCTTTAGTGGAATCGCTAAGATCTATAGGGTGAGACATTGCTCGTTTATTTGGGAGACCCATTTGTTGAGGTGAGATTATAGTCTAGGTTTAGTGATCAGAAATAACAATGGTACCATGGCCTGACGTCCAACAGGAACCAGGTTGGTTTTGAAAATCTATCTTCATACGGAGGCCTGTGGAGGAGAGGAGAGAGATGGAATACATCAGGGATGGTTACATTTTGAAGAACATTCTCATCTTTGGCATAAACAAACCAGCCAAAATACTGTGCAGGATGGAGGACATGTAGTCTGGCTGGACTTGCACCACTTTCTACATATGTTAGTACGGTTGAATATTGTTTAAGAAATACAATCAGACAAAGTTTATCAAGCACAGTCAACTCTAACGGCCTGTCGACTCGTAAAAATTTGCAAGGCATCGTTATGTGAAAACAAATCAATAAAAAATCCTAATATTGAATTGAGAAATGGCTGAATTGATTGAAATGTGTTTTTTATTTTATTAAGGGGACATCTTGTCCTAATTTTGGCCTCTCAATGCCCCACTTTGTCTCCACCCCCCAGGGTGCCTCTGAAGGTGGAACAGGCGAACAGCGCCCGTGACGCCCTGGCTAAGGCTGTGTACAGCTGCCTCTTCGATCACGTGGTTCGAAGGGTCAACCAATGCTTTCCTTTCCAGACCTCCTCCAACTTCATTGGAGTGCTGGACATCGCCGGCTTCGGTAGGTCTGCTTGGCAGTCAGCACATTGAATTCATCTGGCAGCTGTTGTGCATATCAGTTACTAATAATTTACTAATCATTTCTACCCTCCTCAGAGTATTTTGAACACAACAGTTTTGAGCAGTTCTGCATCAACTATTGCAACGAGAAGCTGCAGCAGTTTTTCAATGAGCGCATCCTCAAAGAGGTGAGAAGGATTGTCGGTTTAATTTAATTGTTTGCCAGGTTCCCAATCAACCACGAACATTTGGGGAATTTCACAACGTTTAAATCACATCGGGTTGGCTCGAAGTACACCAAAGTTATTTATTTCTTGGCCTGAAATGACCACGAAATAGTTAAATGGGTGCTTAAATAAATGTCATGTAGTTGTGAGTGCTGACAGATCTAGGATAAGTTTTAACTACCCCTAATTATAACCTTAACCATTAGAGAGATGGAAAACGATCTGACCTGGTATCTGTGGCTAGGAGCAAAACATTTGTGATTCTGTGTCTGTTCCTACAGGAGCAAGAGCTGTATCAAAGAGAGGGCCTGGGAGTCAACGAGGTTCATTATGTGGACAACCAGGACTGCATCGGTGGGTAACCCTGGGTTGTTTTCAGACACCATCATGCACGCCTCTCCTGCACGAGGCCGTGAAGCACATCAAGGTTTTTGTGTTGTATTTATTTGGGTGACGGAGCTCCTCAAACTCAAAATCTGAATTTATATCCCAGTTGTGGTGTTACAGTGAAACAAAACATTTACACGAGCCTGGTTCTCACACATTCAGTTCGTCAACTCCCCAATGGCCATCCCTGTACTACCAAGCTATTATTATTATGTGGGACAGCGCGCCGTTACAGCACGCCTTGGCCAATGCGCCGTGTTCCTCTGCTTTAAGCTGCAGCTTGAACCCTAATGGAAGGACAGGCTTAAGGTTGACAATGGAACTGAGGCTGAACAGGCTGCTGGGCTCTGGAGATGTGTGTGCATCTGTGTGCGTCTGTGTGTGAGTGTGTGTCTTACTGTAGCAGTAAATAGTGCAGAGGTAGACATCTCCAGTTGGTGTGAAGATGCCCAGCAGCACAGAGCCTTTAGGAACATACAGGGAGATGTTATTAACTTGAAAGGCTGGTTTTGTTTTTTATGGATCAACAAACACTCTTTACTTTCAACACAGTGAAATGATTGGCTCAAAGACGGCGCCAACTCCCATCCTCCCACAGCATAACCGTAGGTCCAATCCCTGCCGCTCGGGGCTTTACTCTAGAACTTTCCCAGTGTTAAGTGACCAGAGAGGACCACAGCATGCGTCTTGTCATTGGACCAGGACGTTTCCTGGCTAGCTGCTTTGAAGCTGTTTGTTTCTGAGACACTGTCAAATCCCTCCTCCCACCTCACCCAAAGGATACAGACAGAAACTCATCCACACTGCATGGTTTGTACTAGCCCAATGGTTCTCAAACCTCTCCTGGGCAACCCTTAGCCTTGCTATAGATGTATCCCAGAGCTAGCACACCTGAATCAACCTTTGAACTACCGGTAATTATGAAACTCTTGCCTGCTGTAATCAGGCGAGTTAATTCAGAGCTACATAAAAACACTGTGATTGTTGGGGGTCCTCCAGGAGAGGTTTGAGAACCACTTCACTACATTAGGATTTAGCGTAATGTAAGTGACAAGGTGAAACATTAATATTTATATGAAATACTGTTTTGATTATTCAGCTGCCATTTACTGAATCAATGAATAACATTTATATGACTTGCAAATGACTGGCTGGCTGTCCATTTATTCATTCATCAACACTTCTACCCCCACACTAATTTATGCCCAGGTGCCTAATCATGTAAATGTATTGGTGTGGATGTGTCTGATCCTATTCCAACCAGCCTGTCCTGTAATTAACTGGAGAGACGGTTTGATGAGTGTCAGGGTAAACAATGCATTGTGCCATCAGTTAAAACAACATCTGAAGTCTCAGACAATGGCACACGGAGGAATTACACTGAAGCTGTCAGTGTTCTGGGAAAGGTCCGTTGAGGCACCGAGTGCCTCTCGCCAGGCATACTGACAAGTGGCCGCGCCTCTCCGGAATCGGATATGGGAATTGTACCATACCACACACACATTGGGAACACTTTGGTTAATGGCTTCACACAGTGTCCTTGAGAAACATTTAAAGCACAGGCGGCTTTGCAGAACCACCAGTGCAGGACATTTTAATTACGTTTTCCACTCTAGGCGTTCTTATCTCATCCTCGTCTGAATAATGTGACGTGACTGGAGCATGCGTGTGGGTGTGTCCGTGATGCTGCTGTTTCGTGTTGCAGACCTGGTTGAAGCTCGGCTGGTTGGGATCCTGGACATCTTGGACGAAGAGAACCGTCTTCCACAAGTCAGCGACCAACACTTTACGGAGACCGTCCACAGCAAACACAAAGACCACTTCAGACTAACGGTGAGCGCTTCAGGTACCCAATCAAAACAGAGAGGAGGCGGGAGTTAAGGAACATTTCAGTCTTATGTTTGTGGACTTTCCGCTTCGTTCAGACCATAAGTAGACCCTTTAACCCTAACCTTAACCTATCACTATCCATAAAATGTGCAGCTAATATGCAGTTATATTTGATGAGCTAATATTATTAAAGAGTAAGACATTTTGAAATGTTTCTGATGCCAGCTTGGGATTTGATCTGGCAACCTTTTGGTTACTAGTCAGATGCTATAACCACAAGGCTAACAGCTGGCTTCCTGCAGCCCCCGATTGCATTTCTATTTGTTATCCACTCCACTTTAAAATGTACCTGTACTCCCACCTCCTCTCCATTTTGATTGGATATTTGAATGAACCAATCAAAATCTTACTGCCCCCAGAACATGTTTGTGTAATGAAAACTGGTATGTGCCTTCAGGTAGCTGTTGGCCCAGAGGCACAGATCTGTGATCAGCTTTCGCAACCTCGGTCCCAACTTGAACTGTTTATGCTGCGATGTTAAGAAACTGACATTGCACCAGCTGAAACTCGGACGCGGAAGCTGTTTGGTCTAGTCACAATGAAGGGTCCTTGCCTCTCGTCAGACGGCATTTTTAATGTACTGTACACAGATGTGTTGCCAGGAGCTATGAGACATAAGACAAGGGCCAAAGCCTACCAACGTCTGATGTTAAACATCCTGCTCCCTTTCTCTGTGTGAAACCACAGGCCTGGGGATCTTTTGTTCTTCTGTCTGCATGGATTTAATAGCCGTAAAATCATGTTAGAAATTGCAGCATCAGTTGATTGAATTCGCATCAAACTATTAGACTGGCCCAGGTTTTTCCCAGCCACATTTATCAACACTTTCATATTGAAACGAGGGATATTCTCTTATTAATATAATATGAATCACCATGCTGTACCATCTCACAACCAAAGCAAAGTGATCATTCTTTATGAATAGCAGTACCATTACATTTGAAGCACTGTTCATTCATATAGACACATCCACAACATTCTAGAAAGTGATTTCCAGTGTAGAGTAATATGTCGTTCCTAATTCTCTGCAGGTCCCGAGGAAGTCGAAGCTAGCTGTCCACAGGAACGTCAGAGATGATGAAGGCTTTATCATTCGACATTTCGCTGGAGCTGTGTGCTACGAGACGGTAACGGACCTTCACACGGATGATGGCATGCTCACTTACACTGTTGTCAATGCTCAGGTTGTTTCCTTGATATGATGTGGTCGTGTAATCTTGTCTGAATATATATGTAGTTACAGCCTCAGGATGTGGTACAAATAGCTACTTGCTAGTGTTACGTGTTTTTCCATGGCAGTGTAGAACTAACTGAGTCTGGTGATACATTTCTCACCTTGTCTCAGCCTATCTGTGGTTTGTGGTTTGGTTTGACTACATCTACAGACCCAGTTTGTGGAGAAGAATAACGATGCTCTCCACATGTCCTTGGAGTGCCTTGTGTGTGAATCCAAAGACAAGTTTGTGCGGGAGCTCTTCGAGAACTCAAACAACAGCAAGGACTCCAAGCAGAAAGCCGGCAAGCTGAGCTTCATCAGCGTGGGAAACAAATTCAAGGTGGGGAATGAGATGCTAGGAGGTTGTGGCTCTGAGGTGACACTTTGAAGATAGAAAGGAAAATAAAAAATTGTGCAAGTTCTTATTAGCTTGTGTGAACCTGGAGTTCTTAAAGTGTTTCACATGCTGTTCTTGCTGTCAAAATGAATCGTTTTTAGATTAGATTGTAATCCTTTTTCCTCCTGCTTATTCCATAGATGTTTCAGATGTTTTTTAGTGCAGTGTCAGAGAACTCTGTGAACCATATTCCAGCTCTGACCTTTGAACTTCTAACGCCTCTTATTCTCACTCTCCTTTCATCTCTTCCACCTTTCCTCTGTAGACCTCCTCCAGTCTCCTACTACCTTTCCTGAGAAATTCTCCCGTTGTTGATAAAGGTGGATGAAAACTGCTGGGGGGGCGGGGGTGTTGGGAGTCAGAGAGAAAGTAGCAGCCAGGCTTAAAGCGTCAGAACCAGTCTGGACACGGCAGGTACCTGGTTGACTTGTTTCCATAGCAGGCACAACCTCAGCCGGTATACACCATTAGGGCTTACAATGAACACCCACAAGGCACCAAATGCTGGTAAATTCTGACATCGTTTATTCATCGTACGTTAATCGTCGTCTCTAAGTATATCTCATCTGTGAGAATCGTGGCTTAGACTGAGTCACAGGATTACTTTGAAATGAATGAATATACAGCATGTTTGTATTTTGGCCTTGTTAAACTCTACAGAGCATAAACAGCATAATTTGTGATCACTAAATGTGCCACGGGTGTTTGGCTGCTAAACAATTCTTGTGGCTGGTATATGTACAATCTACCTGCCACAGTGGCTGGTGAGCCAAGACAAAAAGATCATTTTTCCATCACTGTCTCCGTGACAACCACCACCCTCAAACACACACCTTTCTTTGGCCGGTGCTCTCCTCTCCTTGTGTACTGGGGCTTGAGTTGATGCTTTTATCTATAATTGAATTCATAACATACTGTAGGACATGGACATGGTAACTGAGTGTCGCATTGCAGGGAGCACGTCAGGACCTCTAAATCAACATGGATAAACACAGAAATATAGAACTGAGAGAAGTATTCTGAGGCAATATGTCATGCATTTTAATACTCTAAAGAGTACACAAATAGTTAAATTTTATTTCTTATTCTGATTTAACAGATTTATCCTCACTATCAGCATTACCAAAGTGTAACTCATTCATTAGTTATGATTCACTAGACCTTTTTCCATATTCATTCTCTTTTATTGAATACAGTTTGTGCGTCTTTATATCTGGATACACAGACATGGACAAAGTGAAGGTACCCTTCCATTTAAAAGATAATAATAAACTCACATTGTCCTCTGAACTAAGTAGAAATTTACAAAAGTATTTGGTATCCACGATTATATATTTCATATTCAACAGATCCAAAAAATGTGCTTCAGATTTATGACCTAACATCTGACTTTAAATAGCAACACAAATGAAAATGGCAGAATGAGATTTCTACACGACTGTTAGGCAAACTGACACTCCTCTTGAGCAAACTGCTCCAGTTCAGCTCTTTCCGCAGATGTTCACTGGGGTTTAGATCAAGACCCATGGAATATCAATGACCTGTGACTTAGATGGTGTTTTGATTTCATCATGCTCTGATTCAAGGCACCCAGTGCCGTAGGCAGCAAAGCAGCCCCAAAAGCTCACTGAAACTCCTCCGTGTTTCACTGTAGAGATGGTGTTCTTTTTGTTGAAAGCTTCCTTTTTTTTGTAAACATGGTGTTGTTAGGATTTACCCAAACACTTTTCTTTTGTTTCCTCTGTCCAAAGGACATTCTTTCAGACGAATAGTCCACATGCATTTTGACAAATTCCAGTGTGTATTTTTTGTGTTTTTCTCTTCGAAGTAGGGTCTTCCTGGGTCTTCTAACATGGAGTACATTTTCATTCAGATAGCGACAAATGGTGCGACTTGAAACTGTTGCACCTTTAGCTTTGAACAATCCTTCTCTTCTTTATGGATCAATTCTCCTCTTGCGACCACAATTTGAGGCTACAGTCCTATAGGCCTTAAACTTCTTAATAATATTACCAACAGTGCTCACAAGAAAATCAAGCTCTTTAGAGATGGTATTGTAGCCTTTATGTGAACCATGCTTGGCTATTACAATCACTAACGCCGTCTGACAACTCTGGTTTTCCATCTTCAGTGTGATACACACAGTAACACAAAACAGCAGAGTGAATACTGATCTCCATTTATAACTTCAAACTTCTATAGAATGTTTTTATAGAATATGCAAGATATGTATGTTCTTTTCACAGTCATGCATGTATGAATGACAAAATATATTTTATTTTCCAACACTATTCAGTGTGAAGGGCGCATTATTTGGATGAAATGCAAGGGTACCAATACATTAGGCCATTATTGTTTATAGTGTACAATATATTTTACCTTTTAATTTGATTCTTAATAGTATATCATACAGAGTGGTGGTTTCCAAACAGGGGTACTAGGACCTGTGAGGGCACTTGGTCGATCTAGAGGGAGTACCTGATAAGACTCATGAGACAACAGGCTTACTCAGCTAAGGCACGTGATGGGTACTTCAGGGGAGAAAACCCCAAATGGTTTGGAACCACGGCTACACAGTATAGGATGCTAGGCAGCATCATGCTATCTAGTCATGCATGATTCCCCGTGTCTGTCGGCCTGGTTTTAATCTTCACCCGTTCACATGGATTCATGTCTTTAGATCTGCATTATAACTACTACAATGTCATGTATTATCCCAGTTTGTTTGTAGGAACTCTTAACAATATTTGTGTGCTGTTTGGTCCTAAACATTGTTCTCTACCTGCCTTCATAGACTCAGCTGAACCTACTGCTGGAGAAGCTGAGCAGCACTGTACGTATCCGTGTCATGTCACATACTGATAGGCAGGGACTGGTCTCTGATTGGCTGTAATACATATCACTTGTTGTTCAAAGGGCTCCAGCTTCATCCGCTGTGTGAAACCCAATCTGAAGATGGTCAGCCACCAGTTTGAGGGAGCTCAGATTCTGTCTCAGCTGCAGTGTTCAGGTATGAGCTAGGAGATGTTGAACATACTGTCCAGATATTAACATTATCGCTAGGAGATGATAAACATACTGTCCCGATATTAACACTATCACTAGGAGATGTTGAACATACTGTCCAGATATTAACACTATCGCTAGGAGATGATAAACATACTGTCCCGATATTAACACTATCGCTAGGAGATGTTGAGCATACTGTTTAGATATTAACACTATTGTTAGGAGATTTTGAGCATACTGTCCAGATATTAACACTATCGCTAGGAGATGTTGAGCATACTGTCCAGATATTAACACTATCGCTAGAAGATGTTGAACATACTGTCCAGATATTAACACTATCGCTAGGAGATGTTGAACATACTATCCAGATATTAACACTATCGCTAGGAGACAATGAACATACTGGCCAGATGTTAACACTGAATTCATATTTCATAGTTTCACACCTTTTCTAATTTACTTTTCAGAGATTAAGATCCAATAAATCAATGTTTTAGTTCCTTTTCAAGCCATGATTTTCTTTCTTGTCACCAGGCATGGTGTCAGTGCTGGATCTAATGCAGGGCGGCTTTCCCTCTCGAGCACCGTTCCATGAGCTCTACAACATGTATAAGCAGTACATGCCGGACAAACTCACCAGATTGGACCCCAGGCTGTTCTGCAAAGTGGGCCCCTCCCCTAAAAAAAAATGCCTTCAATTTTATGTTAGCTTTGCATTATTCAACTGTTTACACATTCGTGAAACGTTGATGTTTTGCTTTTACCTCACTCCAGGCCTTGTTCAAAGCACTGGGTCTGAATGAGAATGACTACAAATTTGGGTTGACCAGAGTGTTCTTCCGCCCTGGGAAAGTAAGCCCCAGCATCAGCTTCTCTGTGTAATGCCCTGTGCTGGAAAATGAAGGGGCCAAATGAATGTCCTGATGTCCTATTTCCTCTGACAGTTTGCAGAGTTCGACCAGATCATGAAGTCTGACCCGGAGCACCTGGCAGAGCTGGTGAAGAAGGTCAACCTTTGGCTGATCATCAGCCGTTGGAAGAAGGTTCAGTGGTGCTCCCTGTCTGTCATCAAACGTAAGTCCAACTCACCGACGCTTCAGTCTCACCGTTCCCTGTAGAACAAGAGCTCTCTTTGTAAGTCATGATAACAATGGATTTAGATGTTATGGGTGGAGTTTTAATTTAAAAAAAACATTGATATATAAATATATATACTGAGTCATCAAAACTCAGTTGCTTTTCACCAAATTTAAAGCAGCAGCAGTCCTAAAATCAATTTGTTTTAAATACTCAACGTTGCCAACCCATACCTTTAAACTACCCTTTGTGTCTACTTATTGATTTCACTCATTTAACTAAATGCTGCACCAGCCATGTGTTTATGTGGGTAAAGCATCAAATCAATCATTTTCAGTACTGTTCAAAAGTCTTAGTCCCCTGTGCAAAAAATCTAATATTGAAATATGCTTTCAAAAACGTGGAAATTAAAGTTCCTAAATATGAAACGTATATACTGTAAAGATCAGAAAACAGTGACAAACTAAAATAACTAAACAAAAATGTCACGTGTCACTCCCTCACCTTTTAGTTTGATTGACCTTCACCCAGTTTAAGTCCTTCTACACCCATTCCTGTTTCAGTTAATCAGGTTGGTTCTATCAGTGCATGATGTCATTGACCATTAGCATACCTGTTTTTTATCATTGAGTCAACATGCACTGGCTGATAATCATAAAAGGTCATCTGAAATGCGGTCATTACAGAATTTTACTGCCTTTAACAAACATAAATAATTATCTCTAGCATTGCATTTTTAATGAAGGTTTGGAAATACATATATTGCTAATTTCTACTGACACACTAATGCAGAACACAAAAATTGAAGTCTTAACTAGAACCAATATCTAGGGTGCCTAAAACTTTTACACAGTACTATAGGTTATAAATAATAACTGCATTAGCGTTTGTGTGATCCACCTCTATTTTAGGGCCTGAGGTCTTTTTAAATACACTGCTCAAATAAATGTGACGTCATGGTTAACACTATGTTACCTGCAACATCATCCATCATGACCAGTTTGGCGGTGGATCAGTGATGGTCTGGGTAGGCATCATATCCTTGGAATGTTGCAAAGACCTCCGCGTGCTAGCCAACGGAACCATGACTGCGGTTAGGTACTGGGATGAAATCCTCAGACCCATCGTCAGAACTTACGCTGGTTCAGTGGGCCCTGGGTTCCTCCTGGTGTAGGACAATGCCCTGCCTAAAGTGGCCAGTGTGTGTAGACATTTCCTATTGACAAAGGAATTGATACCTTGGACTGGCCCTCATGTTCCCTAAACCTGAATCCAATTGAGAACCTCTGGGACATTATGTATCTGTTCATCTGGCTAGGTTAGATTTACGGATAAGGTTAACGTTTAGGGCTAGGTTAATGTTTAGTGCTAGGTTAAGGTTAACATTGGGGCTAGGTTACAGTTAGGGCTAGGTTACAGTTAGGGCTAGGTTAACATTGGGGCTAGGTTAGAGTTAGTGATAGGTTAGAATTGGTGCTAGGTTAGAGTTGGGGCTAGGTTAGATTTGGGGCTAGGTTAGAGTTGGGGCTAGGTTAGAGTTGGGGCTAGGTTAGAGTTGGGGCTAGGGTAACATTAGGACTAGGGTAAAATTAGGACTAGGTTAATGTTAGGACTAGGTTAACGATAGACATAAATGTTGGATGTCTGGGTCCTGGTTAGGTTTCAACGATAGAACGTCAAATGTACATCTGGTTTTGTATTCACGTTTGTGTGTGTGTGTGTGTGCGCTTTGCAATGTGTGTGTGTTTGAGAGAGTAAGCGAGAGAGTATGACCAACATAATATATCTCCCCCTCTTGTTCCCTCTATCTGTGTCCTCTAACACTCTCCTCTCCACCTTTTCTCTCCGCCCTCTCTCTCTCTCTCTCTCTCTCCGCCCTCTCTCTCTCTCTCTCTCTCCGCCCTCTCTCTCTCTCTTTCTCTCTCTCTTTCTCTCTCTCTCACACTCACACTCACACTCACACTCACACTCACACTCTCTCTCTCTCACTCTCTCTCACTCTCTCTCTCTCACTCCAGTCAGAGAGAAGATGAAGTACCGTGCCTCAGCCCTTATTAAGATTCAGAAGACGGTCCGCATGTGGCTGTGTAAGAAGAAGCACAAGCCGCGGTGGGTGTACCGGCCCTCTCTTTGTTTAAGAGTGATTGGCAGTCACACTCTGGTCCTTTTGATGGCATCTCCACATCGTGGACTTCAAATCAATGTGGAGCGATCGTCCGTGACTCATGCCCCCCTCTGTCACCGCATTGCATTTAGATGTACTGTCCTGCTGCTGAGAAAATATGCCTGTGTCGTATTGCCTCTGGAAAATACATTCATCCGGGTGATGAGATTTTGAATTGTCTCATCATGGTGTGTGTGTGTCCGTCTGTGTGTTCATGGGGGGGTGTGGCTCACGTGTGTGTGCGTTTGTGTGTCTTGTGTGTGTGGCACATGGTTCCTCAGGAGTGTGCACCTGTAGTGTGATGCGGTCGTACATGCGTGTGTTGTGCATTTTGGCCACAGGATTGACGGCTTGGTGAAGGTGAGGAACTTAAAGACACGCATGGAGAGGTTCAACGAGGTGGTGGGAGCATTGAAAGAGGGCAAGCAGGAGATGGCCAGGCAGATCCAGGAGCTGGGGGGTTCCATCGACACCCTTGTGGCTAAAATCCAGGTGAGGACGGCTCCCCCATCAGCACTAATCTAGTCAGTCCCCCTTGCCTCAGACCTCACCTTAAACATGCACTCTGCCCACTGGTTGTAAAAGTGGTGCTGCTGAGCTAAAAATGGTCCAAGAAAAATGTGTACTATGTCACCTATTTGTTGTCTGTCCTGATTTGTGCCCTCCTGACTTAAAAACCTGGAATTCCATGAGGTATGACAGTGATTCTACATATCCAGGCCAGGATTTGTTAATTGCAAGTCCCAGAATGCATCTTTAATCATTAGTAGGGCAAATGCTGAACGTTGTTTCTAAAGCCTTCACAGTGTGATGGTAACTCACCCTCACACTTCTGGGATCTGACCCTGCTGATCTCATCGTTTCTTTCATTTCATCCGTCATGTCATCACAAAGCCCATTTCCTGGGTTTGTTTTGATCTGTGATTCCTTTAATATAAGTAGATACGGTTAGGGACGTCTCCCTTCTCCCTTTGCTATTAACACCACTGTTATTAGGGCCCTCTGGCTGCATGACACATCCACGGTGATGGAGTCAGGACTGGGTAGAGGATTTGAATACCCAACAGGAGCCGGAGCAGAAACCTTTCGTCATGAGCGACAGTCACTTGTCTCCATCACGATCTTTCCTAGTATTTCTCTGTCTGTCTCAACTGAGGTTTCTCTGTTAGCTTCTGCTTTTGGTTTACTAGCCCTGTTCTGTATGAAGCACATAGCATAGCATCGTTTAGGGCCTTGAGAAACATCACTACCTTGCAGTGGCTAAAATGTCAACTCTTTGGAATTCCATGGTCAAGACATTTGATCAGTTTAAACAAACAACACACAAATCATTGTATTGTTCTTGTCTATGCTGAATACATAATTGAAACATTCACAGTGCAGGGTTGAATATGTATGTGAACATACCATCCATTCAGTCAGGTTGTCAGGTCCCAATCCATTTGAGCCATGTCATAGAAACCAATCAAGTCCGGCCTTCCTTTACTCCCCACTGATTGGCTGACAGGTAGGATGTGAGATCGAGGACCTCAGGATAAAGGTAGGACCAATCGCAGGTGGAGGCATTGCTCACCGCTGTCACTTTCCCTTCAGTTGACTGGTGGAAACATCTGGAAGGTGTCACCACACAGCCAGGAGGGTGTCTGCTGAGTACCACAGCAGGGCGTCTCTCACTCCTGAGCAGTTCAACTGTTCACATTACGTTGGTTGTTGGTGTAGAGGAAATTCTGAGGGGAATGATCCCCAGTGCCTTTTATCTGCCCTGTTCAAATGACACAGCATTATACATGTTTATGTCAAATAAGAATAACATCAGTTTATTGGTCACAACACTGAGACCTCCTCCAGTCCACAGTGATGACCCGGACACAGATTGACCAGGAGTACCAGGGGCTGGTGAGGCGCTCAGAGCAGCTGCTGTCCTCCATGCAGAAGAAGAAGCAGGAGGAGGAGGAGGTGGCAAGGCTCTGCTGTATCGAGGAGGAGATGGAGAGGGAGAGGAAGAGGAGGGAGGAAGAGGAGCGGAAACGACAGCAGGAGATGGAAGACAGGAGGATGTAGGTCTATGGGGATGATGATGATGATGAGGATGATAATGATGATAAGGATGATGATAATGAGGATGATAATAGGGATGATGAGTATGATAATGATGATGATCATAATAAGGATGATGATAGGGATGATAATGATGAGGATGATGATGAGGAGGATGATGATCATGATCATAATAAGGATGATGATAGGGATGATGATGATGAGTATGATAATAGGGATGATGAGGATGATAATGAGAATGATGATGAGGATGATGATGAGGATGATAATAGGGATGATGATTATGATGATGAGGATGATAATGAGGATGATGATGAT
>JACXGM010019980.1:0-18078 GCA_016801145.1 Umbra pygmaea | reverse complement strand
GGGGGGGGGGGGACTATCGCCTGTCCATGACATGGTGGCTGTGCATTTATTTACATTGTTTTATTTAGATGATTTTTATTAGGTATTTTTTATTAT
Source organism: Umbra pygmaea (assembly GCA_016801145.1). Classification (NCBI taxonomy): domain Eukaryota; kingdom Metazoa; phylum Chordata; class Actinopteri; order Esociformes; family Umbridae; genus Umbra; species Umbra pygmaea. The sequence goes on along the minus strand of JACXGM010019980.1, from coordinate 17,982 downwards.
TTTACTGTAGGAACAGAGGCTAGGGAGACAGGTACAGTTGTGTTCAAATGTTTGCATACCCCTGTAGAATTGGTAATAGATGTACCATTTTCAGAGAACTTGATTGAGCAAAACATTTTTTTTTCATTTCTAATGGGATTCGTATTCAACTGTAGGTCATAACAGAATGTCATTTTTGATAGTTGTCTATTAGGCCCCGAATTCTTGCAGGTGGTATAGCTGCCGATTTGTCTTGGCAAAATGCCTAAAATATCTTTGGTCTTCTTGCATGAACCTCACGTTTGAAAGGTCAGAAGACTGCAATGGCCACTCCAGAACCTTCACCCTTTTCTGCTGTAACCACTGGAGGGTCAACTTGGCATTGTGCTTAGGGTCAATGTCATGCTGGAAAGTCCAAGATAGTCCCATGCGCAACCTTCATGCAGAAGAATGCAAATTGTCTATTTTCACAAGGTTCCCTGTGCCATTAGAGCTCACAGACCCCCAAAATATTAGTTAGACACCACCATGCTTCACAGTGGGGATGGTGTTCTTTTCACTCTAGGCCTTGTTGACCCCTCTCCAAACATAGCGGTGAGGGTTGTAACCATAAAGCTCTAATTTGTTCTCGTCACTCCAAATGACTAGTTTTAATGTGGATATAGATACTTTTGTACCTGTTTCTTACAGCATCTTCACAAGGTCCTTTGCTGCTGTTCTCGGGTTGATTCGCACTTTTCGCACCACAGTACTTGGATCTTTAGGAGAATGCGTCTCTTTCCTGAATGGTATGAAGGCTGCGGGGTCCCATGGTGTTTTTACTTGCATACTATTGTTTTTACAGATGAACGCGGTACCTTCAGGTGTTTGAGAATGGCTCACAAGGATGAACCAGACTTTTGGAGGTCTACAATTTTCTTTGCTGATTTTTTTAGATTTTCCCATGATTTCAAGGAAAGAAGCATTGAGTTTGCCGTGTAGGCCATGTAATACATCCACAGGTGCACCTTGATGCTACAGATGTCAATTAGCCTATCAGAGGATTCTAAAGCCATGACATAATATTCTTGAATTTTCCAAGCTTTTTAATCGCACAATCAACTTACTGTATATAAACTTCTGACCCACTGCAATTGTGATATAGTGAATTATAAGTGGACTATTCTGTCTTCAAACAATTGTTGGAAAAATGATTTGTCATGCCCAAAGAAGATGTCCTAACCAACTTGCCAAAACTATAGTTTGTTTTGGCAAGTTGTTTTGGCAAAACTGCACACATACTCCCTCAAAAAACACATTTCTTTTAAATCACGCCTTGATATGTGTGCAGATTTTGCAATTGGCAGGTGTCAATTTGTCTATATTGATGTTCCTCCTTGTGTCAACATTTTGTTTTATTTTTTTGCCTTTCCTCTAAATGCCAGCAGAGGGGGTAAACCCATTGGCCATTCATTTGAATGGAAATAAGAATCGCTTATAAAAGGCAAAAAAATAAACTAGTGGACCAATCAATTTCAATCTATAAGCGCACTGCAGGGGAGTATGACGTATATGGTACGGCTGGAATTAAATGGATGTCATGAAACCAGTGGGCGGAGTTGAAGCGTCAAAAACAGAATAAGATTAATAAGATAAATTAGTAGCCACAGCTACAGTTAGCTAAACTAACTAGCAGGGGAAAAGTTTGACTCCAAAGTGAGACGTAACTTTGACATGAGCTGCATCAAATCTATCAATGATGACTGCATTTATTTTAGGAATGCGCATTAGGGCAATAGCACAATGAGCTTAATAACTGTAAGAAGGGTTTTGTAACCCGATTATCTAAGTGACAAGCAAATGCAATATAGATGGTGAGGTGATAAAGTGCTCAAGGGGAGGGGCTGCACGTAGGTGTACTGAGCCGTGCCGAAAGCAAGTGAATTACGTTTTGGTGGCAGTTTTTAAAAGAAAACAATACAAATAATGTTCACCAGGTGGCTCCGGGGAGTAAAAATCACCCTAACTGTTTCACCTGGTTAATCAACTGTACTGTACAGCAGACAACAGGGGATTTCTTTATAATTAAAACAACTAAATTGTGAAATCAAATATAGCACTGTAAGAAATTAACTACATTCTTTTCAAATAATTGTTGCATCTAAACTGACTTTTTTATTTTAAACATAATTTTAGTGTGTAACACCTGTTAGTGTGCAAAAAACTCCAGTCTACGTAGCATACCTAAAAAGCAATGCTGTTCACTGCTTCAATGGCGTAAGTTGTATGTTCCTCGTCTAAGGAGCTGATGACTGGGGTTACATTTTTTACATTGGGCTTGGACTCGTGACTCATCTGACCTGGCTTCAAGTTTCAGGCCTACAGTCTGTGCAAAAGTTTAGACCTACAGTCTGTCCAAAGCACTCCAGAAGGCCGTTTGTGCCGCTATCATACACTGTAATAAATATCAGTGAAAAAAGCAGTAGGCTAAAGCTGCCAGTACTTTTTCTATTATTGTACGGACATTTAACAGAAACTTTGTGAACACAGTATGTTTGTTAACACACAGATCTGATATTACTTTGAATCAGAAATTGGCAACTTTGCATAGAAATTGTATTTAGTTCCAGTAAGCCAAGTCTATCGAAGCTATACAATTTTTTTTATTTCTAATAGAGTATACAAACTAGAGCCCGAACGATAAAGGATTTTTAAGGCCGATACGATACAAAATATTTGGTGATTTAAAAATCCAATATTACAATATATTGGCCGATATATATAAATCCAGAAACGATTAACAAAACAAACAGATTTCCCTAACATTAGTTCTTTGTAGTTGAGTCCTCACTAAAATAGTATTATAATGCAGTTTAAAAATAAACTTCTTTGTTTTATTGTCACAACAGAACAGAGGAACAATTAAAGTTCTAATAAATAAAATGTATAGAAATATTAACTTAACAAAAAAAAATTATTTGAACAAAAACACAACAACAACAAAAAAAGTTAAGTTACCAGTATTAATAGACTTAATAGCTTCTTAAATATAACTTTGGACAAGATTGGAAAAATATTCTGTTAAGTTCTATAAGTTCTGATAAATAACAACAGCAGAATATAAACTATATACAGTATATGAGGTAGTGTACTGAATCAGTCAGTCCTCAATAGCCTCAATAGTTCAGCAGAGGCAGTTAGAAAAAAAATACAAAAAAAACCTTAATATTAATTTATCGGCCATTTTAATTGCAGATACCGGTAGTTTAAAAAATGTCTGATATTGGCCGATAATATCTGCCCGCCGATATATCAGTCGGGCTCTAATACAAACATTTAGCCTTATGGAACTACTGAAAAATATTATAGTAAAAGTTTACTTACCGTAATAATTTTATTAAATAGAGGCTGTTTTTGTAAGTGTACTAAGCAGAAATTAATAGGCCTTATTCAAATAAAATTACAACAATTATATCCCTAAGAAGGATTTGAAATTGCAAACTCCTACATCTACAGTATATATACAGTAGATACTGTAGATGCAGATGCAATATAAATTAAATCCATTTACCATTAACCATTTAAAAGATATACCCACCAGTATTATTTAAATTAAAAGTAATAGTTTCTTAAGAAATGATTAGCGTTGATTATAAGAATATACTCCTACACATGGTTGTACCAGGGTTTGAACCCGCTATCTCCATCATTGCAACTATTTCATATTACTGTGAGTTGCCCTAGCCCACTGCAATACTTTAGCTGTGTGCCTGCTAACGAAACTAGAGCTCAAATACAGTTTTTTGAGTAGTGAACAGCTTACAGACTTCATATAGCGACTTTTAAACGTGCAATATGTAATTTTTGGCCACCAGGGGGCTCTCAATCAAAACAATAGCAAAAGATGTACTTGGATGACGTCGGGAGGTTGCGTGGGATCATGGGTTTTGTTATCATCGTCAATGACAACCTTCCAATCTAGCGTCTTCGGCAGAAAAAATGTTCACTGACAAAGTAATGTGTTGTTAAAAATTTTATAACTTTATTCACGTTATGTTTGGTGGTTCCCTGGAACTTAGAGCAACTATATTATATGACGTCATTGACGGGCGACAAAAAGAAACGTCCCGTGTCTTCAAATTAAATTACAGATTTCTCTGGATTTGAAAGTTTGTGGAAACATTTAGGATAATGTAAGTACACAACTAAGAAATATATATAATATATGTATAGTGATGTTTTCTTTCAATGCAAAGTATGTATTTTGTTATTGTTTTGATTGATATTACATATTGTACCTTTAAAAGTATGTTTTGAATGGCTTTTGAGCAGTCCAGATTGGTTTAAACTATATAAACAATATGCCCAAAATAACATGAGATTATTCATAGCAAATCACACCTAATTTAACAACAATAAACAACAGTCCTGGAACACATAGTTTATATGCACACAGACACAGACACATTCGTCTTTTGAATTAGAACACAGATAATATCTTTGAAACTGATTTTTGGTGAGGTTCTCTTCAAAACGTGATATCTGTTTGAATAAAGTAATATGTAAAAGTTGCAAATGAGTATTGCACTGTACTGTTGGCTACAAAGAACTCGCTGTGCTTTCAGAGTAGAGCATTTTCAATGGTCTAGCATTACTTTGTGGCGGTATTAGACCATTTAATGATAACTAAATGTACTTTTTGGTGACACAGTATGAGAGCGGGCACTTCATCACTTCACCATCTGTAAATGTGTCAAACAACATGTAAATGTATTATTTTTTTGATGTGGCGCCAAATGTTTTGCTGTGTAAAATGAACACAGTGAAAGTCTGCTTTTCCCAGAGCTGTCAAAACGCATCTAATTCACCTATCTGTTGCGTTACTTCTAACATTGGTGTAAAATTTATTTATTTGAGTGGAAACATATGATTGTGTAATAATTGTACATAGTGTACAATTTTTTTTCCAATCTTACAAAATTAAAGTTGCGCCTGTCCCTATTATACAGCCAGAGATATTTGTCCTGTGTTTAAACAAAACACAGATGACATTATATGCTATGGAGAACCAGTAGTAGTCTAAACAAGGAGTTTCATTCAGGATGTTGTCAGCTATAGTGTTGTGGTCTATTACAGTTGGCAACATTTTTAAAGGGAATATCTCAGAAGTTGATACACTAGTATCTAAAAATTTAATGCATCATAATTTTCTCGTTGTTCCTCCAATTGTAGTGTTTGATATACTATACCATATTGAAGCTCAGAATCTGAACTTGAAATGTGAACAAAAAGGAATTTAGTTTTGTGATGTAGGGTGGTATATGATGTAGGTGGTATATGAGGGGTAACAAATTATAATGGCCCCTTTCTTGCCCACAAATACATTTTTCAGACAAAATTTTTGACACAAAATGATGTGGTCCTTAAGTAAGAATTATTATTTTTTAAACAGTGTAGGGTCTGGACCTTAAGGCATATAGGATAACTGGTCCAGACCAGGGAGGTTTTTGCTTGCAGTAACATGGCTTCCTCCTGACCAATGAACCAGGGCTGGCTAGTTGCATCACCAGGCAAATCGCCAGAGTTACTAAAGCTTACATTTTGAGCGGCACGTCGTTCATGTACTGTTTGTCAAACTAAAGATGAAATTAGGTATAACAGTACATTCCAGATACAGGATGTCTACCAAGTCGGGGAAAATAGAATCATGTGTTTATCCGGAAGATGTTCATGAGTAATCAACGCTTTAACTGCCAGCAAAAAAAACAAAGAAAATAACAGGAAATGGTAGTGGCAGAGTGCATGGCAGCTTTTTTCAGGCTAAATATCATAATGTGTGTATCAGACTGAATATTAAGGAAGATCATGTAATGAAGATGTACATTAACTTTAATTTGAAGAGTTCATTCATGAAGCACATGCTGTAGTTATGTTCATATAGGTTTAGCCAAACATATCCCCATGTAATAGTAGTTGCACACTCAAAAAAACATGCACACACAAATAATTCTGTTATTTTCTTTAACTGACGTGGTATGTTTGGGTGGTAGGTCCAGGGGCTTCAATCCAGTTCCATTGAATCAAAACAAGCCAATGAGCACATCCAGGGTCCACCTCTGTCTGGCCTAAGCTTGTAGCTGCATCAATAACAGTGGACAGAAGCCAGGACATATGCCAGCCACAGCTTTTCCTCCAGGAGCACAGCCCAGGAGAGAGCCATTGTGTCCACTTGACTTCCTATTACTCACCACCTAGTCCCATGGTTGCTCTTCTCTTATAGGCCACAGTAAATGTAGCAGTTAGAGCATCTTACCACCAACCAAAACGGTTGATAGGTATCATTTAAATTTCTCACAAAGACTGTTAACTCTAGTTGATTATGTCGGCGGTTCCCCATACCTGTCCAACATGCAGGGGTTGGGTTAAATCTAAAAATCACATTTTGGTGAAACACTTGTGCAGAGTGACATCAACTTTTCACTATGGGCCACAACCTCTACTGTCTCCAGTTCAGATTTTAGGCAACATACACTATCCAAAAATACATTAATGTACCCAAATGCTAACTAACCAGCAAGCTAAGCCTTTCCATTGATTTTAATAGAAATAGCCTATTTATTTAATAATGCAATAGTGAATTTACTTGTATCCAGCAAGCTAGCTAGCAAGCCAGATAGTGTTTGACATTACCTAGCCTAGCTGCTTTTTAGTTTAGGTAAATACCATGGTTAACAGTTACCGAAAACCCAGTATAAGTAGGAATCCCACAGAACACCACAAAAAAATCTTACACCAGTAGTTAAAGCAATATATATATCTCAAACCAGTAAAATTTGTTGTTTGTGTAAGAGGTATTGAATTGAGTTTTACCAGTATGTTAAATCTGCATTAGCTTATTTAACTTCCCATTCATTGGTCCTGTCGGACCGTATTTTACTTACATGTAAGAGTTGGTATTTTTGTAGTTTTCAAAAAAAGATACATAGTGCAGGTTTAACTATTAAAATATACATATTTATATTCTTAGACATAATTAATTACATGTACTTATAGCTTGTCTTTGTTTTTAAAATCATCACAAATATTAGGTATTTGTAGGGGGACTAACAAAAAATGTAATAATCATTAGTTACATTTGTTCAGGACCTGAAAGTGAGGACTAGATTGAATTTATAAAGCATTTATAAAATAAGGACTGAACACCATACAAAAATGAATTACACAGCAGGACACAGTTTATTGACATGTGTTTAATGTTATATAATATACAGTTACTTAATATTAATTGTAATTTACCTTGTTATATGTATTCAAATGACTGAACCCAGCACAATGTTGCCCCAAACACAACATCAATGTGTGACAATCGTAAAAGTGGAAATGGAGAAGGTAATGTGTGTCAGTTAGAGGTTTTTATTTTAATACAGTTAATACAGTTGCTTAGATATAGTTTTTATCAAAATGATCGGTGCCACAATATTTTAAACCTATTTTAGATGGCTATCAACAGAGAAAAATGTGCATCAACATGCAACTTACTGTATTTATATGTATGCTATTAGGGATGTCAGTTTTTAAAGGTTGCAGTCATGACAGTTAAGAGAAATGTCTGTGGCCCTGAAAAGGTCCAGTGAATGGGCCGCCCCCTGTGCCCTTTTGACGTATTCCTGGCCTCCATGGGGCCCCCCTCTCGGCTGGGCCCCAGAAAGCTTTCCCCCTTTTCCCCCTTATGGGCGGCCCTGGTTGTAGTGTTTAAACGTTCTGACATCCTAAACCAGCCAAACCCAGCTGACGGATCGCGGTCAAGGTCCGGACCCAGAGAAGGTTCAATACCGACCAGCATCGCATGTATTATTCAATACACTGGTTTTGACAGCATTTAAAACTCAACTGTCCACCACAGCCTCTCTACTCCAGCACTCAGCAACATGTTGTTCTCTCTTGAAGTAGCCTTTTACTACTGCTCTCTTTAATCCAACCACATTGTTATATGCAAATAATGAGGCAGCATTTTGACCAATGAGATTATATATTATATGGGTTATATCCAATCACACCAATGCAGAACCCTTTGCAGAACATCTTTGAAAGCAGTCCAGAAAAAAAACATGGAAAACACAAAACACAGTAAATTGAAGGATGAATGGTTGTCTTACAAACAGCACAAAACCAATGTGTGTGGCATTCAGCGAGTGTGTAGCACTCATGAAAATTGGCAATGTAAGCCATCATTATTACCCAATTCACATCTTAGTTGATTTGTATAACAGCAAGTCTATGTCAGAAAGATGCAGCCTTTGGAGGCACTGTAATTACATGCGTCTGCATATGCCATGTGCAAATTAATTGCATCAATCCTCACCAGATGCAGACCAAATAGCAAAATAACTTTTTACTCAAGAATATACAAGTTGATACAAACTAAAACCTTCAATCACATTATGCTTGCTAGTACAGTGGACTTGAAATTAACACTGCAGATAATTATTATTTTTAACAGAAACCTGTCAACTCAAGGCAACTGAAAATTTTCAGTGCAATTTTGTATGCTCATGCTCGTAAATAAACTTTTTCACCTTCTTTGAACTGTTTATTGACATTGTTAATATGATTTTCTCTTCAAGTCCCCCAATTGCAAAAATAAAGCCTCTTCATTGCCCTCTATCTTTGGTGGTAAAAATTGAATATTTTCCTCTAATAATTAATACCAAAGTAGGACTGGGCGATCTCTGGATATAAACATGGTCAGAACAAATTGTCAAATCATTGTTCATATACGATTTATTAATTTGATTTATTCATGGCCGTAGCTGTATGGGCTGTGTGTATGGGCTGTGAGCATTGAGGCAGAAGGATTTTTTAAAATTACTTTTTTATTCATTTAAATATATTATTGAATTAGAGGCTTGTGCAATGGTTTAATGGAGGTTTTGCATGGACAACTATTGTGTGCTTCAGCAATGTTGCTGCAATGATGCATAGTTAAACTTTATTTGAAATTAAATTCATTGAAGTTTGTATTTTTGCCAGTGATGTATTCTCCAGTGTTCTTTTAACCATTTTATATAACAACATGTTTCCTAAGTGCAACTATGCTTTTTCATAGTTTATTACCTGGACCTTTGCATGATAGAAAATGTGTGTACCGGTAACTGGACCTTCTAAAAATATAGTTGAGTACCCCTGTCCTAAATGTTAAGAACAACTCCTTAAATTATAATAAAATTATAAATATTTTTTTAATTACATAAAATAATAGTAACATTATCACCAACTAATGTGCACCAATGGTCAAACAAGATTTACTACCTAATGCAACAGTGCAGTAAAGTCAGAGGAAGCAAATATTTTGGAAACTACCGGGTCAAAACTACTTAATTAGCTGGCGCTTGCAATGCAGATTCATCCAGACATTAGCGCAACTGGGCAAGCGTGTGCTTACGTTGTGCATGTGAAAAGAGTCAAAAATGCAAAGATGAGCTACCAGCTTGCTAGCTAACGGCATCATTGGCTAATCATGAATACACAAGTTTTACACCAGGGCTGCGCGATTATGGAAAAAATCATAATCACGATTTGTTTTGTCAATATTGAAATCACAATTATTTAAAATGATTACTCACTTGACTTTGGAAATTTGCATTTGTTGAATTTTAAAACAGTGAAAAAATTCTGACTTTGGGAGAGACAGATGTAAGGCGTATTTAGAGTCTCTTGCGTTGGAATGCATTTTCTGACTTCTGACTTTTGGGTGACCAGCAGACATAGTTCGTTTGAATGTTTGGATTTGGATTATACAGCAATGTCTTTCAATTATATTTGCAAATAAGTTATTTATATTTATTATATTAAATGAATTAACACTTCTAAATGTATATTATTTTCTATTTTGCCTGCAGGTTTTTTATGTGCGCACAATAGACTGTGCTTAATAAAGTCTGCTGTAGAATCGCAAACAGCAGTTCAAACAAACTACTGAATAGAAGCCTGGCTCTTCAGTTGGTAAAAAGAATTGTTCAAAAGTAATACATGGCTCTACACTACACCTGCTATAATGAAACACCGAAAGAGAACGTGATTAACAGCTCAATGATAGTGTATTGTTATTTTCATTGCTTTGAGGTAGTTATTGAGAGATGTGCAATCTAATTGTAAATCTAACTGTAAAATTGAGTGAGTTTAGCTTTCGGGAGGGACAAAAGTGCATTTGTGCGTGTCATTTGAACACAAGACAAAAATTAAGAGTTCTTACAAAATGCAATGTACAAAATAATTATTTTTTCTCAAATACATTGTTTTTCTGATCGTTAGGAGCTGAAATTGAAATTGCGATCAAAATTCAATCAATTAGACCTATACCACAGTAAATAGTTTTGCTCTTCAACTCATTATTACTAAATAATTATCATAGATGTTTGATGCTGTAGTCTCAGTATTATTTACTTGTCATTTCTAGTTCCATCTTCTGTTGATTAGCCATAATTTATCTCCAATAACTTGTTTTTCTATCTGTTTGACACCACAACCTACAACTGGCAAGGCACGTGACATTTAGATTTTATTTCTCCATTTTACTTTTTTAATTGTTAAGGGAAATTAACTGTTTGTCACATCCCTAATGTTTGTGTACCACATAAAGTGACTTCAAACGTGGAATTTCATGGTTTACGGGGATCTGACATTGATTTTACTTAGACTATGCAGCCAAAACAACATAATACAAATGCAGCCCAGGGAGTTAATCTTTAAGAGTTAGTCTCTAAGGTTTTGGGAATTCTGTATTAAGGGATAGTATTTTGGCCTTCCATGGCTTTTTGAATCACTTGGGTGAACATTTTTTGAATCAATTTGGTTTCTTTCACAATGTTGATAGGCACATAACTCACACATGCAATTTAAAAAAAATACAGAAATCACAACTATCAGATAAGAATATATATAAAAAATAGTGGTACACTAGCCTGTTAGATGAAAATAGTGAAATAAGGTTGAGGATGAAAAAAGGATCCTAAGTAACACAGTTGAATAATTTGGCAGCCCTACTTGAGATTAGATGCTTTGTAGAATGCATTTTTGAGATAGGAACATCACTAGCATTTCTAATAATAATGTCTCCAGATCGTTGTGTTTTCATAGCAGAAGCTTCCAACATGGACCTGTTATGGTTGGGCAAGTTGGGATACACTTTTGAACTGGAATTATCACGAGGATAGACCAGGCTAATCTATTTCGGCCTCATGAGCAGCTAACCACAGCTCTTGAGCCTACCAAGTATTACATTATATGCAGCATGGCAGTATAAAGAATGAGAAAGCACCTTTCATTGACAACGTGTCTGAAACCCTGTCACTTGCTTACTCAGTAATTGACCTCCTCACCCTGTGTGGTGGACGTGGGGCAGCACAATAGCCCCCCTAGACGTTGTGAGGCGGTCAGCTAAAAAACGAATGTCCTGCGACCCCTGTGCCATTGTGTTTGTGTGGGAAATGCCACTGGAATAACATAACATCAGGGATATAGTATAATCATCAGGTTCGCTTTCTTCTTCCTGGTTTGAAATGGTACTTCAATAGTAGAAATTGCTATTAGCCCTCGTGAGGGGTAAATCTCTGTAAGCCGATCACGTGACGTTATGGAACCTTTGCTGTTTTCTCAGGTGAAAAACAAAAGAGTACGAATAACAACAGGCAGACGAGAGAACGTGTTTAGAGGGTGACTCAGAGAGAGACATGGAGAGACCATTCTAGCCTGGCCCTGGCAGGAAACACCTGTCCCAGGGACATTATCACAGGGCTCCCAGGCAGCAACACCACAGGCCGACAGAAACACAATGTGTTGCTCTCTGCAGCCCAGGACAAAGCTGTTTACCCTGTGCTGTCCTATCATCATACACACTGATCTTTTCAAATAGACTGATCTGTTGTTGTTGTGTTGCTGTACAGTATTGTTTTACGTATTGTATAAACAGCAGTACACACACTCATGACTTAAAGCATGATTCTGCATGTGTTAAAAAACTGAACAAAACAGGCATTTCCACCGGTTTGCCTATTTCTTATTATTGACTTCTATAGTTCAGTCTGTACAGCAGTAATTAGGCAGCTTACTGCCTAAATCAGTCGTTTTTCATGGCTTTCAGAAAGAACTCGCACTGAATGTAAACTCAATCCGTATGTAAAGTGTGGTTAGTCCCATGTTTTGCGAGCTGAAATAAAACATCCCAATATTTTTCCAGACACAAAAACCTTATTTTGCTGAGATATTGTTCAGGATATGTTTACATCCCTGTTAGTCACCATTACAAATGCATAACACAGCAGCCCGGCACCTCCACGATCAGCTTCTCCAGCTGTGGGATCGTCTGAAGTCTGTCATCTGGACGGCTGGTGGAACCGGCTTTGAAAACCTGAAGTATTTCTGCACTAGTGTTTGCAGGTTTTAGCTTTTACCTTGTACCAAGCTGATTGATTAGATTGGTTAGGATCTCACCTGGCAGTCTAGGTCCTAATTTAGCACTTATTAAAGGGAAAGTACAAAAACCAGCATACACTAGGCCCTCTGTGGAACAGGTTTGACAGCTGTGACCTATACCATGAGCTATCGAAGAGCAGCGGGACAACATTCCATAGGCCACAATCGACAGTTTGATCAACTCTGTGTAGATGTCAAGGTGCTTGTCTTAGTTTCTCTTTGTTTTTATACATTTTATGTCAACGTTTATGTAGTTATTACACAGTCCTGATAAGCATGTTTTGAGAAATGTCTATCTGTTAATTCTGGCAAATGCTAGCTTGAATATTTTGAAATTAGTAGATATTTTCCCTAAAGAACACAACACTAACCAAAATATCCCAAAATATTGAGAAAGGAAAACACCCAAAATTGTTACTATGATATCAGGCTTAGCCACGTTAGTTTTGCTAAACAAAGTAATAATATTTCTTGTGTAAACACAATATGGTTTATATTGGCATATATAGTGGACACCATATGTATTTGGACAGTGACATTTTTTATTTATTTTAGTTCTGTAATCTAGCAGTTTGAGTTTGAAAGGTGACAATGACAGTGATGTTGAAGTGCAGACGGTCAGCTTTATTTTGAGGGTATATTCATACACATCAGATGCACTGTTTAGAAATGACAGCACATTTTGTACACGTTCACTCCATTTTTCGGGCACCAATAAACCTTGGACAGTTAAACATAATGCAAAATAAAGTAATAATTGTCAATATTAGTGAAAGTATTTTTAGGGACTGTGTATTTGGGAGCAACGGTGGCAACTTCACAACAAAAAAAGGCTCAGCATGGCTCCACAAAAACGTTTGTCTGGAACAAGTCATGTAAATAGTCGGACAAGTAGAATGTAGACTGGACTTATTTATTGTTTTTATTCAAGTGCAGAGATTGAACTAAACAAATAAATCTGCAGTTGGTGACTTGTGATGTTTTTTTGCCATAAAATTGGTGTGATTGTGATGTGTGCCCTCGATTTAACTTTAAGTTCTCAAACTGTATTGCTCTTTCAGTTTAAAAGCACATGATGGCTAGTTAACGTTAGCCGCTGTGCACACTTTCAGTGGTTACACTGACACACAGCTCTGTTTACACAGTGCAGGTGCACCTTTCACTGTTATTACTTCATCAAGAAGGTATTCTAAACTATGCACATTTAAAGGTTGTTCTTTGTTGCATAGACAATATCGACCTTAGCTAAATTCAAAGTGTTTTTGACGTTTAATAGCTGGACAAAACAATTGCATATTTTGTTTAGCTGTTTGTTACGACGGTGCGGAAACTGAATGAGCGAGTGTCAGAAAGAGAGGAGAGAGCATAAAATGAGAGAAAATGTCTTGATAGTGCGACTTAATCCCCTCTCCCTCAATTTCTGACTATTTTATTTACATCCATGTATGATATTAAGGAGTGTAACATGTAACTGCTTGAAAATAATATTTAGTTCAAGATAGCAAGTGACATTCTCTGTTACCATGGTAACCCGAATGCAGTACCTAATCCTTGTCACATCTTACATCTTGCTTCCCAATTCCCACTAACCTTGCCTTGTCGGCAGCTCTGCAACTCCTTGTACAGATTTGTGGGATGGAGAGGTGCACGCACACTGTTTGTCTTACCACATGTCGCCCATCGGCTGATTCTTTTCACATTGCTTATCAAACACTAAAGCCTTTAGTCAGATCATGCATGGGATGATTACGTTTACCGACTATGCTTTCACAAATGGATTTTACAGGCGCCCGACCTGGACACAAGGAGTTGCTAGAGAGCGATGTGGCAGGATAGATGATCTGATTTATCTATCCCAAATCCCAGGCAGCACTATGCCAGTTTGTGCTGCCTCATCCAGGAGGTCCTGTGAAAGTTAGAGAACCCATAGTCAGCCTCAAACCACTGACTATCATGACGTAGACTGTCCTGCAATGCAGCAACTTAGCCCTCTACCATGTTATTTTTAACTGGGAATAAAACCCCTGCTCAGGCCTGTTATGTAAAATATTTATCTCATTTCATCAACGTATTCGGTCAGGCAGACAGCTTCACCATGTAGGCCTACTTTGTCATTATTTTTTCTGTGGTTGATAAATTTTTTCAAATACAGATGAACGGTGGAGTGAAAATATTTGGGGATGACAGTGGACATTTTTTATTGAAATTAAGAGTTCGCTACCTATTCCAGGTGTAAAAAAAATGGACATTATGTGATACATTTTCAGGTCCATATCAGCCTGTGTTTTCTTCCATTCTTATGAAGTCTGTATTTATTTGTGTTTTTCAGAGCTAATATATCCCATTGTCTTTGGACTGGCTTGAACCAGTCCACAATAAATGAGAATCATTGGAAAGACACAGAAACTACTGAGCATGTATACGCTATTAATAATAATTTGGGAAGTACTCTATTTCAAATATACATTTTCCCCGAAAAAGTTTAATACATTTAGCATTTATCTGCATTTGCTTACAGGAAATCTTACCAATGACTTTCAAATTAAGAAATACACCATCCAATAGCATTACCATTTTGAGAAGTGAAAAAATAAAAATACCCTTGCTCTTCTTCCTTTCCGAAACATACTTATTGTGTGTCTAGATAATACACAAGACACTGTAGAAGTATTGTAATGTGTTTGCCATCATGAAAGTGTAAGTGCAATGGTCTGGATACCTTCTTTCCATATCAACAATTGTAAAGTCTAATCATCAGCACAGCATTTGCCTCAACAAGGGTCTTTCTGGCAATTGCACATTTATTTTGAGATTAGTGTTTGCTAGAATATTTGCTTTAAATTCTGATAGCATATGAATAAGATTTAATTGTAATAGTGTTTAAATGCACCACTAGAAATAACATGGTGCCCTTTATAACATATCTAACACGCAATCACGTAGATGTGGTATTTTTTATTTTTTTGTAACATTTTACAAAAGCATGACTATGCCAGAATTTCCCAACATTCTAATAGCATCATTTTTTATTGGCAACAACCGTATGGAATTCTGAGTCAAATAACCTTTTTTTTCGGGGGGGGGTAACTGTTCTGGCTACTTTTCTGTCATCATTTTGTGTATTCTTTTAGTATTTTGGTGTGATTCGTAGCACCCAAAAATAGCTTTGGTACTACAATTGGGGTTTGTTTTACATTTAGTCATTAGGGTTAGGTTTAGGTGTTAGGTTACATTCAGGAATTAATCTTACTGTAGGTTTTTGAGGTTATAATGAAGTCTAACATAATGTAATTAAGCCATGCTTGTGCTCATATCCTGAATTAGGAAATCTCAGGGTAATTCGTGGAGTTTCCTTGGACTTTTGAGGGGGATTTCAGTGATGAATGAATAGCATCTTTAAGGAAATCTATTCTCTGAACATATGCGGCATACCCTTGTCTCATTTCGGAATGGCATGTGCCCTTTTATCTGGGAAAGTAATTTAAATAACTCACAACTCCAGAGAACAGGTGACGTCAGACAATTACACAACTTCCAGGACATCCTTACTACTGTTTTTATTATAGGGAAGGTTAATTAAGCCCACTTAGAGCATTTGGTCTGAGTGTTGAAGCGGAGAAAAGAATTGAGCTGAAATGAAAGTGATTGGTTTAAGAGAAGGAATGTGTAAATCTCCAAGGACTCCTATTTCTATGTATTCATGTGCCTCAGAATGAAATAGGTTGCATGTGGTGAACCAGTTGTATGTTTTTAATTTATGTTGCATTTTAAAATAAAGTCCAAGTATTCACCCCCTGTAGACTTTGATTCAGATCTGTCGGTATTCTACTTGCTAAACTATTTATGGCGTAAGTTATTGACACTTTATGCTAGCACGTCAAATGATAATTTAGCCCCTATTTCAATCGGCCACGAGTTATGAACCTTGAAATTTTCCACGTTATACGATTTGTGGCCTATCCTATTACTCTCTACCAAAATCTCTTGGCCTTAGCTTTCTGTCAAATTATTGCAGTCATTTATGGCCAGCTAAAAATACCCATCTCTAAAATGAAACATGTGTATCCGCCGGGTTGCATAACAGATGAGACAGAGAGCAGATGAGACGAGTTTGTAGTGACGGAGTAAGCATGGATGGATGTGAGGTGCTACTTGTGGGCCGCCAGTCCCCCGCTGTGGGATGTAGAACTTCAGTCAGACATGTTGGCTAACAGAACGTCACAGGGCTACCTCTGCATGCTATTTTGTATAGGACAGCAGCAGCCCAGTTTCATTTTCTTGTTTGTATCACACTGACCCTGAAGATGTTTTCAGGAAATGTTTGTGGACCTCCTGTTTGCTGGGCTTCCTCCTGGAGTCTTATGAATAGAGCCCAGTCTCCGCTCAAGTTAAGACTTCCTACAGTAATATGTGGATGTTCCTTGTGGCTATGGCCTAGGCAATCTGAAATAGCCCTGGCTCATGTAAGGAGGAGTTCAGCTGGGTCCACTGTCCTGTCCAAACTCCAGACCAGATGAAGCTGTAGCCGTGTCAGGCCACCACCCGGTAATGACCCAGTCACCGTCGGCCATCCCCGGTCAACCCCCTGGACCCTTCAGACACCACTTTCCTCCAAGTCATTGTATTGTCTTCCTGAGAAAAAGGCACTCGAGGCGAAGTGGGAAAAGATAAATTGGAGGTTATAAATGGAACGGGACAAGAGCGACTCGTGTGTACACAACTAAACACATCTGTTGCTGTGTTTTTGTCATGACCACAAAGTCTGTGCATTCACTGCTTTCAGAATGTCAGCACTTCACTGGCATTCCTTCAATGCATTTTGTTTGGAAAACATGTTTTGTGCTCATGAAGCATTTAGATTTACTTGGATTAGGCATGCTTGAATGGCGTGAAGGGGATGCTCTCATCTAATTCAGACATGAAAAGCCTAATTAACTAACCAATATGATTGGTCAACAAGGCTCCCTTTAAGGGATAATAAAAAGCTTGATACAGTTGTTCTTGTGAATTGTTTCCATTCATATTCAGAAAAGAATAGCCCAGGTAAAACCAGGAATGCCTCTCATTCTTCTCAGAGAAGGTTTTACCATTAACTTGTTTCAGATTACCTTCTCTTCTGCCAGTTCATTTTTTGCAACACATTGGTTCATGCTCAGGTGTAGGGCTGGGCACCGAACATCGATACTTTTATGGCACCGACCGAAATACTCCAATACTATCGAGTATCGAAAAATTATTTATCTTTCGATGCCAAATTTCGGTGCCAAAAGCGTCTGTGAGCCAATAATCATGTAGCATATTTGCGTGTAACAACATAGTCACCTGCGATTGGCTGTCTAATGCATCTTAAAACCCGTCATGTGAACGAAACAGACACCACCATCACGCAGAGGATTTCTGAAGATACTCGCAGTCGTATACCGTTTATAATGTTACTCTTTGACCAGGCAACATATTTGTTTTACCGACGTAACGATAAGGTTACACATTTTAGAAATACTTGACAGATAAGTGTAATTTCACTATTTAAACCAAACACAGGTTTACTACTGC
>JACXGM010019978.1:0-18081 GCA_016801145.1 Umbra pygmaea | reverse complement strand
AATGTATAGCTACAGAAAGGTGTTTAAACCGCATGTGCAAAAAACATAAGCAAACATTTTATTTACTAGTAGAAATTAGTTTTCGCATTTACCTACCTATATTCACATGGTTAATTAATTCATTTAGGCTTTTTCATGATTACGGCGATTGGTGCTGATTTTGCCCAAACTATGCCAATCTATTCAGGGGGCAATAAACGGGAACGAATATTAAATTAATAGGAGTTTAATTATAGCCTGTTAATGACAGCACCTGCATAATACATGGAAGTCTGCCCGTATTCATAACGTTTCGTTTCCCGACAAGATTGCATAATGTGGCTTTTGATAGATGTAGCCTACCTATATAAATGTCCAGAAACAAAATTCAAAGAAACGGGCTTACAGTATAATGCAAAACTGCAGATGTTGGCTTGACTGCGTTAACCATAGTGTCGTCAGTACAGTAGCTAGCAGGCTGACAGTAAGGTCTGTATCACCTAAACATTTGAATTGCATAAAAAATGCATCACTAAAACAAACTGGCTTACGAATGCCATTTAAATTAAATTAAACTGTACAGAAGTGTTCAGACCTTGTTATAAACGATCTAAATGAGCAGTTTTATAGAAACTATACTTGATTTGTGGCGTAGTAACATGGCAACAGTAAAAGGAGTGGTGGGGGGTACGTTAATGTTTCACGATAACCGCACGCCTCGTGACATTTTCTTTCGCTAAAAATACTAATTTAAACATTAATTTTCACAAATAAAATTAATAACCACACACCTCCGCAGTGAAAGCCACTCGGCTTTCGGCCTCGTGGCTTTCTACACTGCTGAGGTGTGCGGTTATTCCCTGGCAACGCACAGTCTGTCGTGTGTTAATGCTTACCTAGTGAATGTTTTTGAAATGTAATCATGTTTTCACATGAGATACGGACAATTTATTCAATCAAATTGTGTGTACAAGATATTTGATACTGTTTTTAATAAAACATGGTAAATTATTATTTTTGCTATCACATGCTCTTATTGTTTCTTTACACACAATACAATTGCATCTGGTTACAATTTACGGTCTATATAATGAATTATCAATGATTATTGCAATGAATTAAAATGAGCGCTATTGTTTAAAAAAAAAGATAATATACAAGTTTGTGTTGCTGGCTAAATACCCGGATGGGCTATAATGTTATTCAATTGCTTGTCATATACAATTTCACCACTAGATGGGAGCAATTCTTAAAATGCGGCTTTAAACTTCTACCATGCTTTTTAATCAGTCTGTTGCACTGGTGTGTTGTCCTTTTTTCATTTTTTTTCTCTCCCTTGAGTGCTTTTCAAAGTAAAATCTGGTTCAAATTAAAGAGAGAGTGTACACTTTTGCCAAATATACACTCACCTAAAGGATTATTAGGAACACCTGTTCAATTTCTCCTTAATGCAATGATCTACTCAACCAATCACACGGCAGTTGCTTCAATGCATTTATGGCTGTGGTCCTGGTTAAAGACAATCTCCTGAACTCCAAACTGAATGTCAGAATGGGAAAGAAAGGTGATTTAAGCAATTTTGAGCGTGGCATGGTTGTTGGTGCCAGACAGGCCGGTCTGAGTATTTCACAATCTGCTCAGTTACTGGGATTTTCACGCAAAACCCTTTCTAGGGTTTACAAAGAATGGTGTGAAAAGGGAAAACATCCAGTATGCGGCCGTCCTGTGGGCGAAAATGCCTTGTTTGATGTTAGAGGTCAGAGGAGAATGGAACCACTGCTTCAAATTGATATAAGAGCAACTTTGACTGAAATAGCCACTCGTTACTACCGAGGTATGCAGCAAAGCATTTGTGAAGCCACAACACGCACAACCTTGAGGCGGATGGGCTACAACAGCAGAAGACCCCACCGGGTACCACTCATCTCCACTAAATAGGAAAAAGAGGCTACAATTTGCAAGAGCACACCAAAATTGGACAGTTGTAGACTGGAAAAATGTTGCCTGGTCTGATGAGTCTCAATTTCTGTTGAGACATTCAGACGGTAGAGTCAGAATTTGGCGTAAACAGAATAAGAACATAGATCCATCATGCCTTGTTACCACTGTGCAGGCTGGTGGTGGTGCAATGGTTTGGGGGACGTTTTCTTGGCACACTTTAGGCCCCTTAAATTTAAATGCCACGGCCTACCTGAGCATTGTTTCTGACCATGTCCATCCCTTTATGGCCACCATGTACCCATCCTCTGACGGCTACTTCCAGCAGGATAATGCACCAAGTCACAAAGCTTGAATCATTTCAAATTGGTTTCTTGAACATGACAATGAGTTCACTGTACTAAAATGGCCCCCACAGTCACTAGAGCATCTTTGGGTTGTGGTGGAACGGAAGCTTCATGCCCTGGATGTGCATCTCACAAATCTCCATCAACTGCAAGATGCTATCCTATCAATATGGGCCAACATTTTTAAAGAATGCTTTCAGCACCTTGTTTAATCAATGCCACATAGAATTAAGGCAGTTCTGAAGGTGAAAAGGGGTCAAACACAGTATTAGTATGGTGTTCCTAATAATCTTTAGGTGAGTGTACATCTCAATTGATAAACAATGTGTTCTTTACAGTAAATCAGGATTATATAACATGCATTATATTAAATCATCTCTTCCTTCAAACAAATAACTTTGCCTGGCTCCATTAATATTTATATATTTTTTCCAGGGCACAGTTACAGGAAACAGACTAGTTGGACAAACTGTTTTAGAATGCTTCCCTACCTTTAAAAATAATTAAATACAGTTACTATTTCTTTTAGAATTTAGATTTTTTTTACAGTGCTGAATGCTATGTCAGACATCTGCTGTCATATACAATAAATATATCATAATGCCTGTTTTTTTCCTCTCATGATGTAATTTTTTTCCTCAAATGTTTGCACTTCATTTGGTTGTGAGTTTAGGTTGAAATGTGTGTTCTGCCACTAGAGCGTTTGTGGGGCAGCGGGGGGGATTATATTTCCTATATCCTATTTTTTCACACATAGCTAGTCATACTTTGCACGTGATGTCACAGCTACTGGGTGGCGGGCAAGAACATCATTCTCCTATTATTGAAACCTAGTACGCTAGGTAATGTCACCCGTTTTACAATATTACATTTGGTGTTTTAAGGTGAAAACGACATGCCAGATGGTAATAATAATACATACACCAATTAATTAATAACATACTGATCAATTATTGAATAATATGTATCTCCCTAGAGAGGCACTCGTGTGCAAAAATGGTAATTGCACAAACAGTGAACATATCATAGATATCTCTGCTATGTATACTGCAATTGTCTCTGCTCCACTTGAAGCTAGTAAGTCTCTTTTTAAGTATAAAAAGTGAGGAAAAACTCGGCCTGGCTGGAATGCATATGTGGCTGAATTCTATGCTGAGGCTCGTGAAGCTACTAGATCCTGGGCAATGGCTGGTAAACCAAGACAGGGCCATATTTTTGAATATAAGAAGAGCACAAATGCAAAATGTAAATATGCAATATGTTTCATTAGTAAAAATGAGCAGAATCTGAGGGCAGAAGCTAAGGCCAAGAAACTTGTAGACAACACAAATAAAGATTTCTGGAAAGAGGTGAAACGTACAAATAACTTTAAACCCTCACTACCATGTTCAGTTGATGGAGTCTCTGGTGCAAATGCTATTGCTGAGCTCTGGCGAATGCATTATAGGAAATTGTTTAAATGTGTACATACTAAATGTTTTAAAGTAGATAATGTTGACAATGTGGATACAATCAAATTTCATGAGGTCTCTAAAGCTATCAGGAACTTAGCAGTTAATAAATCAACTGGCCAGGATTCTATCTCAGCTGAACATCTAAAAAATGCAAGTATAAGGCTATATACCCTTCTTGCACTAGGCTTTACTGCCTTCATGATCCATGGCTTTCTTCCAGACTCAATGATGTCGGTGATGTTGATTCCAGTGATTAAGGATAAAGCAGGAAAAGTGGGTTCCTAAGACAACTATAGACCCATCGCCCTAGCTAATATATTATCAAAAGTTGGAATTAATTCTTCTTGAGAGGATTAATGAATTAATTGTTTCTGCAGATAATCAATTTGGTTTTAAACCGAAACATGGTACAGATATGTACATATATGTCCTGAAGGAAATATTAAGCAGCTATAAGAGAAAAAACTCAACCGTTTTTGTATGTTTTTTAGATGCATCTAAGGCATTCGATCGGGTGAATCATTGGAAATTATTTAAAACATTGGATGCAGCAGGAGTCCCTAAATACATTGTCAAAATCCTATCATATTGGTATGCCCAACAGACCATGCAAGTGAAATGGAACAGCTGTATGTTGGCTCCTTTTCATATCAGTAATGGAGTAACACAAGGGAGCATCTTATCCCCCATTTTATTCAATTTTTACATGAATGATTTATCATATAAATTAAACCGAGGTAAAACTGGCTGTATGGTCGGTAGTACATTGATGAACCATCCTATGTATGCAGATGATTGTGTGATTTTTAGCCCGAGCTCAGCTGGACTGCAGCATCTTCTTTGTATATGTTCTGAGTTTGGGGAAGAACATGATGTAAAGTACAATGACTCTAAAAGTGTTATCATGATTTGCAGAACCGCAGAAGACAGACATTTAACTTTTCCTGTGTTTAGGCTCGCAGGTAATGTTCTTAATATCTGCAGTAAAGTGAAATATCTTGGGCATCTGATTACAGATCAGCTTACAGATGAAAATGACATTAATCGCCAGTGCCGTATGCTGTATGTGCGGGCAAATGTTCTGGTACGCAAATTTGGTTGCTGCACTGCTGGAGTCAAGTTTACCCTATTTAAAGCATACTGTTCGCCTTTGTACACTGCACATCTGTGGCTGAATTATAAAAAAGCTAGCATTCAGAAATTGCAAGTAGCATTCAATGACGCTTTGAGGATGTTACTAAAAAAGCCCAGATCAACTTGTGCAAGTGAGTTGTTTGTGAGCACCAGAGTGGACACACTGCAGTCTGTCCTGCGAAAAGCGATGTTCAGGTTCATTTGTTGACTGAATGATTCTGTGAATCAAGTTGTTGTGGTGCTGGTGAATGTTAGGTACAGTGCCACACGCTGCATGTCTCAGTTTTGGGAACAATGGTATAAATGTCTTTTAAAAATGACTCATTTGTAACTTTGTGTTGTGTATGTGTATATGTATTATTGTATTTTATTCTATTCTTTATTTGAATGAATGGACCATGAGTCTGAATAAACACATTATTATATTATATAATTAATGCATGAATTCATGATAAAACAGACTTGACCAGTCGAACCACAAACACTGTGCTACGTGAGCTGGACTGTGACTTGGAATCCTCCATGGCAAGAGGTTTTGCGGTCATTCATGCAGATCAATGAGAAAGACTTACAGCTGGCAATGCAAACTAAAATCAAACACAATTAGCTCACAGTTCAGCTCACATAGCACAGAGTTTGTGGTTTGACTAGTCGAGTGTGTTTTCCGAAGATGGCGCCTGGCTGTATACACATGGTAATGTCTTTTAAACTATATTTCTAATAAACTGTCTGTACACTTACAATCTACGAATCTCTCTTTGCTTGCAAATCGCTGTTTACACCTCTGCAAATATTTTTGTCACGGTAGTGTGCTAAATCACTGACGAGCAAAATGTAATGTTAATGTGTACAGATGCAAGAATTACTTGCAAATATTAGTTTACAATTTTGTTCATATTCAGAACATATCGTCTACACATCTGAAACTGTAGTGGATTTTTAGATGTTTCACAGGACTGATTATAGCAGCTGTCTAAGGACTAGCAGTCTCTCACACTCTTGATGACTGCCGGAGTGAGACCCGGAAGGAAGGGGGGGCAAACCCCCCACTATGGGTAGTAAACAAGAAGCTGAGAACTCAACATTATAGTGTATATCATGATATTTCATTTTGGGGCTTGACGGATCATCCCATAAAGGGAGTTTTTGTTTTTACTACATGCAAGGCTATATGATTTTCTCCACAGAGCGACTAGAAGAGACAAATGCTAGCTTTCTAAGGTGAAGCATATTCACACGTTATAACTCAGCCCTTTTGTTACAGCCCGGATAGCGCCGCCAAGACGACGCATAATCTAATTGTTGATGTACTCCTTTGTTTTCCAGTTCCAGCCAGTGAACTAATCTTTATTTCGTATGGAGCGGGAGACAGGTGGGTGTCACCTCTCGGTGGAAATATAAGCCTTTGTTTAAGGTTAATCAGACGATTCTCCTGGCCCACGTCAGTGCGCGCCATAGCAAATGTGTTGAATAAATTTTCAGAAATAGACTGAACCGTATAAGGATTAGATCGTAGATCATATTTAGGAGTTTTAGATTACATTTAAATCTTGGTAT
Source organism: Umbra pygmaea (assembly GCA_016801145.1). Taxonomy (NCBI): domain Eukaryota; kingdom Metazoa; phylum Chordata; class Actinopteri; order Esociformes; family Umbridae; genus Umbra; species Umbra pygmaea. Next base: position 11,672 of record JACXGM010019978.1, on the reverse strand, counting down.
TGTATTGTGTAATCCTTTGTCCGGTGAAGCGTTGTATTTCGATGCCCTTTATCTGGAATTAAATATTATTCACTTTACTAAGTTCTGTCTGACATTCTATATCTTTTCCCAGAACATCTCCGGTGGAGTCATTATTGGGAACGTAAGCTATCTTGTTGCAGCCTGCTCTTAAGTTTCGGTTTTGCGGGTCAATGTCACGCTTTGCCTCGCCAAGGCATGAATATTACACGCATTACGAAGGTACTCTACCAGCAGAAGGCGATATTAACCGAATCGCATTATGACGTAGCGGAGTGTAAATTGCGTAGATTTAGCAGATTGGTAGGTTGGGGATGGTGGACGGGCATATAAACCCGCGACTTACATCCCGTAGGTTCCGAGTTCAAATCCAAGTGGACGCTTTGCATACAATTTGTTTTTTATTTCAGCGCGATGTAGACGTGTTGCACACATACTTTTTTACTCACTATTCCAGCGCGATGCAGACGTTAACTGCAAGGGTTCATAGTGGTTAAGGTTAGGCTTAGATCGACTAACGGCAAGGGTTCTGAGTGGTTAAGGTTAGGGTATGGATTTGGTCAAGGGTTCTCAGTGGTTAAGGTTAGGCTTACATCGCGATAACGGGAGTGGTTTAGTCCCCGGCGAGTCTCAATTAGCGTGTGTATTACACGCTTATGGAAAGGCGAGCCCGCGTGTGTATTACACGCTTGGGTGAGTCATAGCGTCACACTGACACGCTGGACCACGCTGGACCAGCGTGTCTATTACACGCTTGGCCGTGATAATGGGCTGGTACGTGACAGCGTCTCTTGTGTTGGCATTCCATTTGTACCATAGGGATTATAATCTTTTCAGAGTCTTCAAACATGTTGCACAACTTATTAAACAATTTAACCAACACTAACTTTTGTATATATCATAACACAAATAAATGCTGCCTTGTTAACATATCTTATCCCTGCATGTATGTTTTGCAAACATGCTAATTACCGTCAGCCTGTTTAATTTACTGTTTAATTATTACTTTATCTTTATGTAATTTGCCAATTCTGGGTGGCATCTTAGTAGTTAACTTGATCAACATTCATTTTACCAACGGGACACAATGAAAAAGCAAGACATGCATGTTTTGATGAAAGCTTCTCAGTGCAGTGATATCATTATCAAAATCCAAGATAAGCCCAGCTCGTTATTCCAATTATTTATTACTAATTTAATTAATGTTGAACTATTACAATAATATCTTACCCTTCTAATGTTTCATAAAAATGTTCTCTGTTGAGAACGCCTGACTATAAATTTCACAAGCACAATAATTCCATACAATCACTGAACTATGCAATTTCCAGACACATGGTACATTAATATTATTAGTCAAGAAGTTCAGATGTTATGTAAAGTTCTCTAACCAAGGTCAAACCAATTTGATATCATCACTTACACATTTCAATGCATTTCATAAACCAAATCAATTTTGTTTGGACTCAGTATGAATTCCCCCTTATGTGTTTGTATACTAATTATTACCCCTGCCCCAAATTATATTAATTATACTATTTGTGCACATTCATACAGACAATTTTCAAAATTTAAGTGTGCAGTTAATCTAAATTAATCAGTTCTAATATTGTATGCTTATTAACTAACACCAAAAATGTATTCACCCAACCACCCAGTGTCAAATTATTGTATTCAAGTTAAAAGAACATTTTCACTTTTCAAAGTAAAATACACTGCTCAAAAAAATAAAGGGAACACTTAAACAACACAATGCAACTCCAAGTCAATGACACTTCTTTGAAATCACACTGTCCACTCAGGAAGCAACACTGATTGACAATCAATTTCACATGCTGTTGTGCAAATGGAACCAGGGCCGGCCCTGGCCAATTTGTTGCCCTAGGCAAGATTTCACCTGGTGCCCCTGGAATCACAGACAATTCCACCGGTGATCCATTGGCCCTCATTTATCAAACGTGCGTAGAAACCAGTGTAGATCTGAGCGCAGAAATCATCTTACGACGAGACTCACGTGTGATTTACAAAACATTCGTATTACTCCAATTCCAGCGTACGAATGAACGGGTGTTGATAAATCAGACGGTTGAAAACAATCGTAATTTAAATAACACGCCCACATTTATGCACGGTTTAGAGGCCTCACCCTTAGAATTTACGACATGGATAAACAAAATCCGGCAAAGAAAAGGATTTTCTCTGAGAAAAAATAAAGACACTCAGGTCTCAGGTGCAGGCCAACTACTTATTTGTTTTATTTGGAAGCTTAAAATCAGGCGTCGATTGTTAAAGGAAAATGCGGTGTTGACTGAGGTTACTGCTATAGTCATTGAAAGCGATTAACGAGAACCTGAAGTGTATTTTAAATAAATGAATTATTTTCACTAAATATTCCACTTTGTATTTTTTACAAATTAACGATTAATTTTTTTTGATTAACGAGAACCTGAAGTGTATTTTAAATAAATGAATTATTTTCACTAAATATTCCACTTTGTATTTTTTAAGTAGCTTTCTTACCCAATATAGCACTTACTATAAAAGAAGCTCAGAATAAGATCCTGTCTCCGTCGTAGAGCCCACAATGGTGGCTGTTGTGGCCACTGATCTTCATTGAATGGCCCGTTCTCCAGCGCAATATCGCGAAGAACCCCGCATGCCATAATTATGTTGCAGGCCTGCTCTGGTGTGTATAGCAGTCCTCCCACCCCACCTCGCTTACCCAAGACAGAGCCACCTGTAGAAACCTATACATCACTCCACTGTGGTTCGTGTGCGTGTGTGCGCACTGTTGAACCTGCGCTCCTGCTTGTTTCGGGATTTGCAAGCGGTGTATGTACTCAGTCAGGGCATAAACTTTTTCACCAAGAGGAATCACATCCAACCATTTCACCAAAGAAATGTAGAACTATTATAATAATTGTACGAGGGCGTAACTTACCGAGGAGATTACTAAAGCCATGCAGTGCGCCCTCCTTGTTCCAATGCAGCAGTTTAGAAAAATAGAGACGCGCGTCCCACCCGGGCACCGGGCTACCATATTTAGAACAAACATCCTGGCAACACATATGATCTGAATGTTGATTGAATTAAAGTTTTTGCGATTGATAAATGCGTAATCATTCATGGATGGTGGCTACAGACGCAGTATCAATCGCCCAATTCTCCCCAATTGGAAACCCAGCAATCTCGTAAAATTGTATTTGATTCAATTTGTTGTTTGCCTAATTTCTGCCCTCATGTTGTAGGTCACCGTGAAGTGAAAGGGAAAAAAATAATCCACGTAATAGCAATGTGCTGTATATAATTTATTCGTAATTCTGAAATGTAATTTGCAATATGGGGTAGTTGTGATGCAGACATTCATCAATGATTGCTGGTTCAACAATTCACTGAACCGGGTGGTTATACCATGAACACCGCTAGTCACACTATAGAATTTGCGTACACGAAGTCAGACCAGACGATCACGTTCAAATTGATAAATCCCTTGCTTTGCGTAGGAATAACCGTACGCCCGTCGTACGCCTGTTTTAGGTCGTACGCACGTTTCATAAATGAGGGCCATTGTGTTCATACACTCACACAGAAACAAACTGCACAGCATTGTCTTGTTTTTCTTTATTTTGAAAATATTTTGGAAACAAACACACACACAAAACTAAAATATAAATTAAATATAAATTATATATACGCTACCTTTGGTTGTTATTTTTATTATTTTTTGTGATACAGATATCCAACGTTATTTTCAGAAGCACTTGATAAATATATTTGGTTTCAAAATCAATACACAGATACGACAATGAATATAAATATAACAAAAGCAGTGTTATGCACTGCTCCCAAGGAGGGGAGTGGGATGTCAAACCCACTGCACAGGACACTCTGAGGTCAGCAAAAAGAGGTATGGAGTTGTAGGTGCGAGCAAGGACAGAGACAGGGGGGTACCGTATAAACAAAGGGCTTTTTATTTGCCACGGTAATACTAATAATAACAAATAATAAATTTGGGAGGAGAGGCTGAGCGGTGCCAAAGCAGTAACTGAGAAACATGGGATTTCGTCTTTAACTACAGAATTTTTCTCTTGCGCGAGGATCTGAATGTAGCCTAATGTTCTTCTCTTTTCGCCACCGTCTGACTCAACATCAGAAATAGGCTACTTTGAAAACTATGTTTGAGAACACTAGCAACGTATATTTCCTGCTACCATGAATGCCGTTTAATTAAATGTGGAAATAAAAAAAAACTTCTGTGTATCATTTTGAATAGGCATCGTATTTTGACAAGTTATGTGCGCAATGACTGTGCATCGTCAAATGGATTAAACCAGTACACAGTTGTGCAAGTACCTGATTTTGATGTACTACTGTGGGCTGATCTTATCTGATAATTAACTATAAATCCACGTATTCATCATATGCAACGCAATATAGCTAGTTAACCATTGTGCAGCCGTTTTTTTTAACGGGTCATTTTTCCCGGAAAGCCTTGAGGAAAACAGAACGGGATAAAAGATTTGGTTGATAAAATAAATGGGAACAGTTCTGTTGGAACGAAAGCAGTGAACCTCTACCCACTGTTCTAGACTAATATTAACCATGTAAAGCTAACAAGTGATTATGCGTCTTATTTTAATTCATCCCCTTTCATGCTAGTAGCTACAAACTAATCCTGGCTTTAGTGTTGCCATGTCCGCGGTTTTCTAGTCAAATTGGACTATTTTTAAATAAATTTGGTGGAAGGAAATATTGGTCGCGGGTTGCGGTTCTTTGGGCTATTTTTAAACAACCACAGTTGCAGCATTTTCCTTTAAATAAATAAATGTGACCTAGGCTGTATGGTGCAGCCTGTGCCAGGTATGAGAGGAGCTACTGCATTTTTTTTGTGTATAAAAGAGAGGGAGAGTAGTCAATGAAAGTATATGAAATTAAGAGAATAGGGTAAAAAATATCACATTTAAATGTACATTGTGGAAAAAAGTACTGGAATTTTTTACTCCGTGGCAACGTAAACAAATTGGGCTAGTTTTAAGGCATTTTGGGCTGTTTTTGAGTAGTCATTGGGCTAGAATTTTATGTTTGACCTGGCACCCCTGCCTGGCTTCTCTGTAGTCATAACTTCCTCCAGACTTGAGATGCTGCAGCTTGGGACAGGTAGATTGTAGTAGGTAGCTTAGGACAGATGGAATCGTAACACTAGAGGACATGGATTCTGTAAAAACGTATCGGCCATAATCGGCAAGCAAAAATATAGATTAATAATTATTTTGAAAACTTGCAATCGGCCATAATTAATCGGCCAGCCCGATTATTAAGCCGACCTGTAGTTAAAACCATAATATAATTTAGCCAATTCAAATAAAAATAACATAAAATAGTGCACAAGTTCAAATAACTATGTCATAAGCTATTTAAATTAGCAAACGTTACTAGCATTGTCAAACTAACTGCTATGCCTAATGCAACATAGATAAATGATCATAGCCTACATCACATTACCTCTATCTTCATCCCATTTTTCTTCCTCTTCTCTTCTTGTTTTCTTCCCTGGGCACCAGAGGGCTTCGGTATTTTTGATATAATGATAGTGATCAGTGAATTCGGCCATGTGTCAAAATCACAAACAGGTAACTGATGTATTTAAGTGGAGCAGGGAGGGGGGAGATTGATGCGTCACTCGGTGAGTGGATCGGAAAAGCAATGCAGTTATGTTTTTGTGGGACAATCACTTTTTTTGTAATATTTTAAATATATAGTATTGAAGTTGTATTGTTAAAAAAAAAACTAATTTGGGCGCCCCAAGGGATGGGCGGCGCCCCTAGCATTTGCCTATTTCACCTATGCCACGGGCCGGCCCTGAATGGAACAGACAACAGGTGGAAATTATAGGCATTTAGCAAGACACTCCCAATAAAGGAGTGGTTCTGCACGTGGTGACCACAGACCACTTCTCAGTTCCTATCCTTCCTGGCTGATGTTTTGGTCACTTTTGAATGCTGGCGGTGCTTTAACTCTAGTGGTAGCATAAGACAGAGTCTACAACCCACACAAGTGGCTCAGGTAGTGAGGATGGCACATCAATATGAGCTGTGGTAAGAAGGTTTGCTGTGTCTGTCAGCATAGTGTCCAGAGCATGGAGGCACTACCAGGAGACAGGCCAGTACATCAGGAGATGTGGAGGAGGCAGTAACAACCCAGCAACAGGACAGCTACCTCCGCCTTTGTGCAAGGAGGAGCAGGAGGATAACTGCCAGAGCCTTGCAAAATGACCTACAGCAGGCCACAAATGTGCATGTGTCCACTCAAACGGTCAGAAACAGACACCATGCAGGACGTATGGCATTTGCCAGAGAACACCCAAGATTGGCAATTCCCCCCCCCCGATGCCCTGTGCTCTTCACAGATGAAAGCAGGTTCACACTAAGCACATGTGACAGACGTGACAGAGTCTGGAGTTGCCGTGGAGAATGTTCGGCTGCCTGCGACATCCAGCATGACAGGCGGTGTGTCAGTAATGGTGTGGGGTGGTATTTCTTTGGGGGGCCGCACAGCCCTGTGCTCGCCAGAGATAGCCTGACTGCCATTAGGTAGCGAGATGAGATCCTCAGACCCATTGTGAGACCATATGCTGGTGCGGTTGGCCCTGGGTTCTTCTTAATGCAAGACACTGCTAGACCTCATGTGGCTGGAGTGTGTCAACAGTTCCTGCAAGAGGAAGGCATTGATGCTATAGACTGGCCCGCCTGTTCCCCAGACCTGAATCCGATTGAGCACATCTGGGACATCATGTCTCGCTCCATCCACCAATGCCACGTTGCACCACAGACTGTCCAGGAGTTGGTGGATGCTTTAGTCAAGGTCTGGGAGGACATCCCTCAGGAGACCATCCGCCACCTCATCAGGAGCATGCCCAGGCATTGTAGGGAGGTCATACGGGCACGTGGAGGCCACACACTACTGAGCCTGATTTTGACTTGTTTTAAGGATATTAAATCAAAGTTGGATCAGCCTGTAGTGTTGTTTTCCACTTTGATTTTGAGTGTGACTCCATATTGAGACCTCCATGCGTTGATAAATTTGATTTCCATTGATAATATTTGTGTCATTTTGTTGTCAGCACATTCAACTGAAAAGACAAATGTATTTCATACAATTATATCATTCATTCAGATCTAGGATGTGTTATCTTAGTGTTCCCTTTATTTTTTTGAGCAGTGTACATTGAAACTGTATGTAAATACACAAACCACATGTTCCCTGTCTAGATGCTAATTCCAAACTTAACAGATATACTTCTGATTTGTCCATTGGAATACTGATTACTGATAACAATCAAACCAATTGTTCAATCACTGTTTTATTACATTACCAATGGCAACCCAATATAGCTTCAATATCTGAGAATATAATGTATGGAAAGCATTTACAAGATAATTAGTTGAGCAATCAGTTTAAAATACTTTGATTCTTGTGGTTACAACTTACGTACAGTTGCCTGCCCCCTTCAGTTTTTGTGTAGTATTACATCAAGACTTTAAAACGAATACAACTTACCACCATTGTTTTTGCACCCTATTTCGAAAAGGTGATGTATTACAAAGTTATGGGAATCACTTTTCTTTAACAGCCACCACAAGGGTGCATGAGACATGAATATAAAAGTTATTATTATTATTCATACCTATTTTTTTACTTAGAACCAATGAACTTTAACGTTCTTGCTGATCTATAATATAACCAACATATTAGGAAATGTGGTCAATGTAATCTAGGACTTTTAGTAGACTTTGCAATTTAATGTGAAAACCAGCTGCACAGATTACTATTATATCATATTAACATCAGTGACCCATAGCAATTTAGTGCAGTATTTTATGAGGAGCAAACAGTAATGAATAAATTCAGCGCTTTATAACATTTTTCAATAACAAACAGTACTGTTCAAATTTAACCGCATTATCAGGATTGCAATTTACATGAAAAAATAATTGAATAATTCACATAGCCAGCAGATAGATCGTTGGCATCCTTGACTGATATCATCAGAAAAGTAGGCACCCCGTTTTGTTGTTAGGATTCATACACAACATTTAGATTCCTTGTACATTCTACAGGAGATAAGGTTATCTCTGTAGGACCCCGACCTTCAAGCAATCAAGTCTTTGGGAATTGAAACTGTATCCTGGAAGTCTATCAACAGACTACAATGAGAAGCCAACTACCCCTGCACCGGAAATATCCCAACACTCGAAAGCCTAGGGCCCCGCGATGAACCGCCAATACCAGCAAAAAAAATTTACAAATTTGTTTAGTTCAGATAATGTCATGATTTTCAGTCTACTGGCTCCTTAACACACCAGTCAGATATTTTTTAGTTCATACCGCATTTTACGTAAGAAGCTTAATTTCAACTCTACTTGTTCTGTCAATAGCCCCCACCCTTTCGAATTTATCTGGCTACCCATTACCATAGTGTCTTTTACCTCACTTATTTTACAATCACCTCTAGAGCCTAAACGTCCAGTCCGCTGCGTTTACATTTGTTACTTCAATTTTATTTCTATTAAACTTTACCATAGGATTTTACTTATTTACAACTTATGAAGCAAAAACATTAGTACGAGACAATTTCCCAGCATGCACTTGTTTACGCAAGCACAGTACGCTCCAAACACAGAAACTCCGTCTCAAATATCCAATTGGAATTCTTAAGGCTGGAAAACTTGCCGGCAAGCGCAATGTAAGTTTACATTTTCTAATAGGAGACAACTCACCATTCAGAGCACTACTGTTATTTGTGGAATTGTGTCCCACTCCTACTTTGGCATTTGCAGGGCTAAAAAATATGTCTCATCCGGTCCCTTCATGATCGCCATTAATGTTGTAGATTAAATTAACATACTCATCAAATTAATTTACTCAGAGTTTGTAGTATGTGTAGAAAATGAAGCATAGATTTTAATTTTTAAAGGCAAGTTGTCTCTGCAGAAAACACTCAAGATTATCCAATAACCTTCTTTGGTTACACTTTATTTGGAGAGTTTGAAATTCCATCTGTAGATGCTCTACAGTAGAGCTTTAATTGGTCCTGAAAATGTTAACCCGACACTGACCGAACCCGACACAGATCTGACCGAACCGGGCCCTTAATAGGTTTTTGAAGCCCGAACTGACTTACAGCCCGACATTTTTAATGTAGACAAATACGCAAATATGTATCGCAAAAATAACAGTTGTTTAATAACGATAAACATTTGCAAAATTAAAAAGCCAAGTGTGGTAGAAACGACAATATAGGCTATATTATTTAACAACAAGCTATATTATTATATTTCACAGTCTGCAACATGAAAGAATGACAGTCTTAAATACAAGAAAAAAATGTGAATGAATGAATGCTGGGTTAGGTTAGATTGAGTTATAGATAGATAGATCAATCTTTTTTAATCATTTGCAGTGTACAATTAGATTGTAAACGATCTAGCCTATTGGACAATGATACTTCATGTGACACAGATGCTAAACTAGACTAAACATGTGATCGTAATGGGTATAGCAGTGAACGAACATGAAACGGTACACACTGGAGAGAAACCACATACTGTATTTATCTAGGCTATAGGCGATCTCTCTCTAGGGGAGACCATTAGACAACACCTTGTTTTATTTTTCTGCAAATGTTGATATGAATGACAGGACCCAACATTAACATTATAAGATGACGAATTGATCGCTGTATAATCAAATTCTTAAACAGCATTTGTATATAGGAATGATTCGCGATAAGCAGTCTCCACTTTTATTTTGAGACAGGTCAAGTTCAGTTTGGGATGCCTTCATAATTAAAAAGACAGCGGCAACTTCTACATTGCAAAAACTTGGTACTTAGCATCTCCAGACGGACCTGACCAAAAGTTATCAAAATAATTTTGTTACGTTAAACTATGCGCAATTGACAAACAAACACATTTTCGTAGCTAGCTACGAAATATGAACTTTAATATATCGCTGCCATATTAAATGCTATCATCAAAAAACTTGAGAATGTTGTTCAGTGTTCCACTGGAAAGTTCTATACCGAATTTGGCGAAGATTGGCCATTAGAGGGCGCTTAAATCAATGTTTATTTGTTTTGGACAACAACTCAATACATTTAACTGGGTCAATTGTGATTACAATATATTTTCCATAGTAAATGCTATCAACATGATACTTTTGGTGCTTGTTTGGCATGCCGCTATGAAACTCAAGGAATTTGGGGTTTTCATGAGCTGTATGCCAAAATCACCAGTATTAAAACAATAAATTACCTGAAATCTTTCAGTTGGTGTGCAATGAATCTAAAATATATGAAAGTTTAATTTTTATCATTACATTTAGGAAAATAATGAACTTCATCACAATATGCTAATTTCTTGAGAAGGACCTGTACTTTTGGGTCCACTTTCCATAATGACTATCCAAAAGTATGAGCTTTTTTAATGTGTCAGACATTATAGAACATATAAAAATTGTATTATAATCATATAGGCTACAATTTGTTTCAAACAAAGACAAGATAAATTCATAATTAATGTAATATACTTTTTTTTAGCAGATTTAATTGTGGTGTTGTATCCTAAACAATATTTCCTATATATCTAAGCAGATGATCGATGCTATATTCTGATAAAATGCCACTCGTTGGGGTTATTAGAGTATGCTGGATCAAGTGCCTGTGTATCTGGCAAACTTTATTTCCAGTTTGGAGTGTGCAGTGTTAGAATTGTTTTGTTGCTGATCTAGTAAAAAAATTGTACTACAAAACAATATAAAACATTTTCAAGAACAACTATATATAATGTATACTGTCGGTAGTGTCAAGGTTTTTTACAGTAAACAGTATATAAATGCGAGAAATAACTATTATAGAAATATTTAAAGGGAAACTTCACCCTACAGCTATCTGGAGGTGCTAGTAGCTCCCCCCAGACATTTGTAGAACAGTGAGATATGTTTCACCCATGCCTGGCTAGTGTAAGAGCAAGATTTCAACTTTCGCGGGGAATTTTCACACGCTGACGTCACGGTGGAAATCCAATGGACCTTGGAGATAGGAAAAATGAATACAGGCGTGTGTGTATTCGGTCGCGAAAATAAGCATCCCTGTTAGACTGATCTGGCTTTCAAACCTACTCTCTTAAAGCCTCGGTTTTCCTTGATTTTTGAAGCTATAGCTTGTCTTTCTGTTACGTTTCGATCAGCCGTTTTAATGATAAACAGACGAGGTGGTATGATTTTTTCAGTATGTAGAGAACTACAACGCTGACTTCCTTGTTCCAAGCCCCGCCCACCCGGCAGGTCCTTTAGATTCTGTGAAACAGTTCGTAACCACAGTCGCTGGTAACACAATTGCTACTAACCTAGGATTTGCAGATGAGGAATTTTACTACTTTTACATTCTGAGTGACATCCAACCAACATGTTTGTGCCCGAGTACACCAAAGAACATTTACAACAAATGGAGTTTGATATCCAGCTTCAACAAGGCAGCATGTTCTACAGATAGCTAATCCAGTTGAAACGCGGTTAAATTCTAATTGCTTAAGTGCTTCTGTGGGAAAAAGCACTTGCTACAATGAATGGGATTGTGGAATAGCTTTACTTGTAAG
>JACXGM010019977.1:0-18081 GCA_016801145.1 Umbra pygmaea | reverse complement strand
CCCCGACGGGCAGAACCCCCCCCCCACAGTCCGGAGGATAACCCGGCCACAACCCAGAAGCGAAGAGGCAGGGAGGAAGGGCAGCAGACCCTCGACTCAGCCATGGGTCCCTTAACAAATGACCTCGTTCTGGAGGACGACCCCGGCGACTTAGTCCATCGCCGGCGAAAGAGGGAGGAGGGTCAGGTGGCACACACCCCACTGCAGGTGTCACCGATGGTGGCCAGGGATGAAAAACCCCCTGAGAATGGCGAGGGGGCGTGGCAGCAAGCACCAGCGGTAGGGGCACAGCAGGCAGGAACGACGGTGCCACTGGTACTGGCTGTGGTGAAGACGGACCCCCAGTGCTCTCCACCCCGGAGGTCTCGGCTGCCGACGTCTCCACCCCGGAGGTCTCGGCTGCCGACGTCTCCACCCCGGAGGTCTCGGCTGCCGATGTCTCCACCCCGGAGGTCTCGACGTCGGAGAACGCTGGAGGAGACGGTAATAGGAGCTCCTCACCCCAGAAAGGAAGCTCCTCTCCGCTCGGTGGTGCCGGTAGGTGGAGGTCCCCACCCGGCAATGAGAGCTGCACACTCTCCTCGGTGACAGGGTTCCAGTCCCCTGGGCGAGGCGCCACTGGCATGGACGCAAAGGCAGATGTTGCAGGCATGGGCGTAGGTGGCAACACAGTCAACCTGGGAGGAAGGAGCGGAGCTGAAGCCGTGGAGGAGCAGAAAGGAACTAAAGTCCACCATGGCGGAGGCTGGGAGCACCTGGTGGGTTGTGGACTGGATTGAGGGTCCCGCAGATCCACAAGCAGCCCCCCTTCCCGGGGTTGCGGAACTGGCGGTGAGGGGGACTCTAAATGGCTAGGGCTTCCAGGTGGTAGAGGGAGTGGTGAGCGCGCCACTAGCCAATCTGGGCTTGCGCTCTGGAGATCACAGTCCGTGTCCCCCTCACCTACCTCCTCGTCTACACCAGCCTGGTCCTGCTCCCAGCTGATGAGGTCCCTCTCTCTCTCGTCATTCTCAGCTCTGCTGTCCTGCAGTTTCTCCTCCTTTTCATCCTTCCTCCAAACGGGGTTAATCCACCCGCTCCAGCTCCCCCCCAAAAATTCATTTGGGAAACAAGGTTGACTTTCCCCAGGTTTCCTCCTTGACGTGTGGGGGGAGTGGCTGTCCCATGCCTGCGCTGGTGAGTGCGTCCTTCTCCCGCGCCAGTCGCTCCATTCAGTGGCCCCGTCTATCCTGCCACACACCCGGTAGGGAGAGCCGAAGGCACTATACACGTCTTCTGCTATCCCGTTGTTGTGGGAATAGCGGGTATAGTCCTTCGACTCGCGCGTACTCCCGAAAGTAGCATGGAAAACATATGCCACTTCCTCGAAGAATGCTTCCCGTTCACCTACCGGGCTGTCACAGGTCTCCCGTGCCGGTTGGCTGTGCCTCATCCTTCGCTGTCTCTTGGTACGGTCATTTATTCTGTCACAATTTAGTGGTGTTGAGATAGTAGAGACAAATGCGAAGGATTCAAAGTAAACGCTTGGTTTATTGTGCTGACAACACTTCTCAAAATAATACTGCCACGAGGGGCAAAACAGCGAATAACATGACACTAGAAGTACACCAACACTCACATAAAAGAACAGGGCATATAGCCACAATAAACGACAGCATACAAACACTTACACAGGACTTATATACATAACTAATGAATAAATGAATGCACCTGGATAAGTAATCAAGACAAACTATAGGACAATGAGGACATGTGACATTAAACATGTGACTGGACAAGCAAGAACTAAAACAACAAAGCACACTGGAGGGAGCAACTACAACACACATGTACGATTCCCTTAGGGGGGATCGTTACAGTTTGTTTATACCTCTTCATGTTTTGTATAGGTCTACCTATTCTTAGATTGAAAGATGGAGCTAAACTGTTTTAATGGAGTGAGGATTGGAGGAGCACTGGGGTGTCAGGTGTGACAATGGCAAATAGTTGACATGGCTCTTGGGTCAAAAAATAGGGCCCCTAAGTAGAATTTTGCTTAGGGCCCCAGGGAGGTCAGGAACGACTCTGGTCCCCGGCGGCTTAGTGTGTTACTGATGGTAGCCTTTGTTACTTTGGTCTCAGTTCTCTGCAGATCATTCACTAGATCCCCGTGTGGTTCTGGGATTTTTGCTCACCGTTGTTGTGATCATTTTGACCCCACGGTGTGAGATCTTGCATGGAGCCCCAGATCGAGTGAGATTATCAGTTATCTTGTATGTCTTCCATTTTCTTACAATTGCTCCCACAGTTGATTTCTTCACACCAAGCTGTTTAACTATTACAGTTTCAGTCTTCCCAGCCTGGTGCAGGTCTACAATTTTGTTTCTGATGTCCTTTGACAGCTCTTTGGTCTTGGCTATAGTGGAGTTTGGAGTGTGACTGTTTGAGGTGGTGGACAGATGTCTTTAATATTGATAACAACTGCAAACAGGTGCCATTAATACAGGTAACCAGTGGAGGACAGAGGACCATCTTAAAGAGGAAGTTACAGGTCTGTGAGAGCCAGAAATCCTGCTTGTTTGTAGGTGACAAAATACATATTTTCCACCATAATTTACCAATAAATTAATTTAAAATCCTACAATGTGATTTTCTGGATTTTTACTCATTTAGTCTCTCATAGTTGAAGTGTGCCTATGATGAGAATTACAGGCATCTCTCATCTTTTTAAGTGGGAGAACTTGGACAATTGGTGGCTGACTAAATACTTTTTTGCCCCACTGTACTTTTGAGTCACCATATGCACGTCGATTTCCCCTACAAAAGATGGAAGAAAACAAAGATTCACCTATTTTTCGCTTTTCAAACATAATTATGATACCGATATGGGAAAGCAAGAATTGTTGCTTGTTTGCAAATGTGAGCAGATTCATAGAATATCATTTTTGTCTTTCCGGCATGAAATTCCCATCTTTAATAAAAGCTAACATCTCCGCAGATCCTTAGTTATCTAGTAGTTTCTGCACACTAACTTTACAGTGAGTATGCTATAGTGCTCTAGCAGGCTAGCTAAAAAATGTCAGTCTTAGCAAACAAGCAATCTAAATAGACATTCAGTGTTGTCATTAACCTACTAAAGGAAGTGCCAATTCATTTATAGTAATAACCTGACTTGAGGAGGGTTGACACTTCACTTGAGGAGGGGTGACACCTGACTTGAGGAGGGGTGACACCTGACTTGAGGAGGGGTGACAGCTGACTTGAGGAGGGGTGACAACTGACTTGAGGAGGGGTGACAGCTGACTTGAGGAGGGGTGACAACTGACTTGAGGAGGGGTGACAACTGACTTGAGGAGGGGTGACAACTGACTTGAGGAGGGGTGACAACTGACTTGAGGAGGGGTGACAACTGACTTGAGGAGGGGTGACACTTGACTTGAGGAGGGGTGACACTTGACTTGAGGAGGGGTGACACTTGACTTGAGGAGGGGTGACACTTGACTTGAGGAGGGGTGATACCTGACTTGAGGAGGGGTGACACTTGACTTGAGGAGGGGTGATACCTGACTTGAGGAGGGTTGATACCTGACTTGAGGAGGGTTGATACTTGACTTGAAGAGGGGTGAGAAGTACGGGTGACACCTGACTTTAGGAGGGGTAATACCTGACTTAAGGAGGGGTGATACCTCACTTGAGGAGGGGTGATACCTGACTAAGGGATGGGTGACATTTCAGAAGGAGGGAGGATGTTTGAGTGGTTAAGGGTTGATACATGACCAAGGGAGGGGTGATTATTGAGAAGGAGGGGTGATACCTGACCAGGGGAGGGTTGAGGACTGAGGAGGAGGGGTGAGAATTGACTGGTGCAGGGTTGAGACATGACCAAAAGAGAGGTGAGAACCAGAGATGAGGAGTGATTCTGTTCCCGTAACATGCTGGCCTTGTTGTTCAAGCTTTGGTTTGTGAAAAAAGCAGTTATTGATGAATAGATCATCAATAAATCAATGAAAACTGATTATTTCCACTAATTCTTCAATAACTTTTCCAAAAATGGTCACATACATATTATTCTTGATGGATACCATTCTACTACATGCTTACCTTGTTGTTCAAGCTTTGGTTTGTGAAAAAAGCAGAAATTGATTAATAGATCATCAATAAATCAATGAAAACTGATTATTTCCACTAATTCTTCAATAACTTTTCCAAACATGGTCACATACATATCATTCTTGATGGATACCATTCTACTACATGCTTACCTTGTTGTTCAAGCTTTGGTTTGTGAAAAAAGCTGAAATTGATTAATAGATCATCAATAAATCAATAAAAAGTTATTATTTCCACTAATTCTTCAATAACTTTCCCAAAAATGGTCACATACACATAATTCTTGATGCATACCATTCTACTACATGCTTACCTTGTTGTTCAAGTATTGGTTTGTGAAAAAAGCAGGTATTAATTAATGGATGATCAATAAATCAATGGAAAGTGATTATTTTTACTAAATCTTCAATAACTTTGTTAAGAAATGACAATGTAAAAGAATTGAGTTTAAAACCTTTACAAATTTATTTAAAATAAAAAAGCAAATGTACATAAGTCTTCACAGCTTTTGCTTAATACTTTATTAGAGCACCTTTTGCAGCAATTACAGCCTCACGTCTTTTTGTATATGATGCTACAAGCTTGTCACACCTATTTTTTTCTAGTTTCTCCCATTCTTCTTTGCAGGACCTCTCAAGCTCCATCAGGATGCATGGAGAGCATCAGTGCACAGCCATTTTCAGATCTCTCCAGAGATGTTCAATCGGGTTCAAGTCTGGGCTCTGGCTCGGCCACTCAAGTCCGTTCACAGAGTTGCCTGTAACCACTCCTTTGAGATCTTGGCTCTGTGCTCAGGGTCATTGTCATGTTGGAAGATCAACCTTTGCCCCAGTCTGAGGCCCAGAGATCTCTGGAGCAGGTTTTCAGCAAGGATGTCTCTGTACATTGGTACATTCATCTTTCCCTCGATCTTGAATAGTCTCCCAGTTCCTTCCGCTGAAAACATGCCCACAACCTAATGGTTCCACCTCCAGGCTTCGAAGTAGGGATGGTATTGGGCAGGTGATGAGCAGCGCCTGGTTCATCCGACATGACATTTGCCATTCAGGCCATAGAGTTCAATCTTGTTTCATCAGAATATTTTGGTTCTCATGGTCTGGGAGTCCTTCAGGTGCCTTTGGCAAACTCCAGGCGGGCTGTTATGTGCCTTTAACTGAGGTGTGGTTTCCATCTAGCCGCTCTACTATACAGACCTGATTGGTGGAGTGCTGCAGAGGTGGTTGTTTTTTTTTGGAAGGTTGTCCTCTCTCCACAGAGAAACACTGGAGCTCTGTCAGAGTGATCGTCAGGTTCTTGGTCACCTCCTTGATTAAGGCTATTCTCCCCTGATTGCTCGTTGGCCGTGCGGCCAGCTCTAGGAAGAGTCCAGGTGGTTCCAAACTTCCATTTATGGATGTTGGAGGCAACTGTGCTTATTCAGACATTCAATGCTGCAGATATTTTTCTGTACCCTTCTCCAGATCTGTGCCTCTATACTATAATGTCTCAGAGGTCTACAGACAATTCCTTGGACTTAATGGTTTGGTTTGTGCTCTGACATAACCTTATATAGACAGGTGTGTGCCTTTCTGAATCATGTCCAATCAACTGAATTTCCCACAGGTGGACTCCAATCAAGTTGTCGTAACATCACAAGGATGATCAGTGTAAACAGAATGCACCTGAGCTCAAATTTGTGTGTCATGGCAAAGGCTGTAAATTGTTATGTACATGTGCTTTTTTAATTTTTTATTTTTAATAAATTTGTAAAGGTTTCAAACAAACTTCTTTTATCATGTCATTATGGGATATTGTTTGTGGAATTTTGAGGAGAATAATTAATTTAATACATTTTGGAGTAAGGGTGTAACATCACAACATGTGGAAAAACTGAAGAGCTGTGAATGCTTTCCATATACACTGTATATCTGAGTGGCAAAAGTATGTGAACCCCTAGGATAATCATTCATTTGAATATGAAATTAGAGTCCGGTGTTCTCAATCAAAGAGATGGGTTTTGCTGCATTTGGGACAGGACATTGTGCCATCGTTGATGGATCAATGTATTCTGAATTATACCAGCTATTTCTAAAATAAAATATTAGGACATATATTTATGTACTGAATGTAAAGAGAAGGTGAGTCATGCAGTTTTACTTTACAGTATATAATTGCATTACGTAGGCACAATTACGATATGGCTCATGGAAATGTGAGTTTTTTTACATATTGAAACATTTCCAAGAATAGACCAATCATTTACAAAAAGTACTTGAGGAATGTTTATTTCATGTTGTAATATGCTATGTTAGTGAAGTTAAGGTTAGGGTAATGTGAGATTAAGTTCAGGGTAATTAAGGTTAAATAAGTTAACTTTCATTACGTTTCGTAACCATGAGGCTTTATGTTTTCCTGCCTCTGGAAATGTACACATTTACAGTATTGTTTTGTACGGTTTGTATGTATCCCCTTGAAAATAGACTGTATTTATATCGAAAGGGTACACAAACCTTCAAGCACCACTGTATTCCATTAATTACATCAATTGTGCCT
The DNA here is from genome assembly GCA_016801145.1 of Umbra pygmaea. NCBI lineage: Eukaryota > Metazoa > Chordata > Actinopteri > Esociformes > Umbridae > Umbra > Umbra pygmaea. The sequence continues at coordinate 11,460 of JACXGM010019977.1, read as the reverse complement.
TGTCAGAAAGTTGATAGAAAATTGCATGTTTGCAAAAAGCAGCTGACCTCTAGAAGAAAAAACAATGATACTGCATGTACTGTACTTAAAAAAGCGAAAAAATTTACTCTGATTTTAAAAATGTATTTAGCAATTATTCCAAATACATGCTGAGTTTCCCAGATCCTATAACTAAAATATAACATTTTTATTTAGAATGATACATTCACTTAGCAAACATGACATAGGGGAGACCAGGGACAGTTGTAACACTTTTTGCAATTTTTAGCAATATTTCAAAAACCATTTACACTGGAATAACCAATTTGTTATATGGTCAACTTTAGTCTGTCAGCTGCTGAAAAAATGAAATTTAAATGGTTTTATGAAATATGTACAGATTGCAAAATCTTTTTATACAGTCTCTCTGTGACGTCCTCCGCTCCGTCATCTCACCTGAACACATCCTCCTCAACCATTATCCATCAAGTTCCACACAGCCACGAACGCACCCCCATAGCCCGGTCCCAATCACCTGAATATTGAACACTTTCTTCCCCTTTGGTATGAGTATAAGCCACTACTTCACATTTCTTCAGTGCAAGGTATTGTAAGTCTAACCCTTCATACTGAGCGCTATTCTCCTGATTGTTATTCCTGGTCTGACCTAGCCTTCTGTTTGTAAGTTTGTGAGTTTTGAATTTGCCCTCTTGTACTTTCACCTGATCTCCTGTCTTGCCAGTTGCTGAACCTGATTTGTCTGAGAAGCCTTCCTTGTGTACCGAACCCTGCCTGTCTTGAGAACCATGTGCCAGCCTATTCCCTGCCTGTCTTGAGTATCTGAGTCCCTGCTAAGCCCCAGCCTGTCTGACTACCTGTATATTGTTTTTGACCTCTGCCTGCCTGACTACGGATATTAGCCTTGCCCCTGACTGCTTTGTCTAAAGTTTACACAATTCAGGATTCATTGTGCACTGCTGGATTATTGCTCTGTTTAACCTCCTGCACCATATTAAATTACATATTGGAATTTTACATTCTGCCTGAGCCCCATCATTACACTCTTCACTGTTACAACCCTCCCATTGTACAGGGACGGTTGTAACACATGTCAGGGATGGTTGTAACATGTCTAAAATATACATAATGCATCAATCAAATACTCAAAATGGAAAACATTATTTATAAGTCGTTATTGTGATGTAATGATTATCTTTTTTCATACTACATTACAAAAAAGAGGTGAAGCCATCAAATTTTAATGCAAGAAAATGATATAATATAAGACCTCAAAAAGGTTTAAACATTAACTCAAATATTCTCAACAACAGAGAGAGAGGGGTTCGGGGGCTTGGTAGGCCTAGTCCGAGTCACAGTTGTGGTAAGTGTAAAAATCACCTCCATCTGTGCAGTGGCGGGCAATGCATTTTACACCTAGGCCTTAACTATCTTCCCGAAATTAAAAGGTATTATAATAACCTCACAATGACATTCTAGGGCTATAGGTTATTGTCATTCGGCATGTATTGCACCCCATATTCATAGTGAAGATAAATTTATTCCACTCGATAAAGGTTATTTAACATGAGGTTCAACACCTATGAGACTTACAATACACTAATTGACCCGACACGACTGAAACCATAAGAATGTAACACCACGCACTATGACTGGATGTCGCATTACACATACTGTAGCAATCGGATAGCCAAAATCAATGTCCTAACCAATTAAACAAGAACTATCTCACCCAGTCACAAAAATACAAACATGCAAAAATGCCAGAAGGAACAATCAGGATTCAACAGACTACCCCAGAGATTGCAGACAAACTGCGGATTAAAAGCACATCCAAGTTTACTACGCACACTCAAAGGCACAGCCAACTAAGACCACTGAATCTTATATAAATGATCTGCACATGCTTCACACCAGTAGTGATCTAAAACAAGCAGTAATAATTAACAAGTATTAACAGGCCTGGCGCCAGGATGAAGTGTGTCTGTTTATCTCCCCTGCTTGAATACAAATACAGTACATGCACTAAGCCATGTTAAGAACCTTTAAGGCTATGGATGGGCCGATACCACTTTTTATGGAATGAGTACAAGTGCAGAGTATTTCATTTTGGGTACTTGCTGATAAGGGTACCGATAGGAGTACTTTTAAGAACTATGCCAAATGTCACATTTATCAAGCTAAAATCAGCTATTTCTTAGATGTTGATCAGCCAATTCAAATATAGAAAAGTAAATATTCCTACATATCCAGAAAAACATAATTTACATTGCAGGTCAAGAATGTGTAATAATTATTAGATGTCAATGGTTTACGTCTCCTTATCTACAGTAGCGTAGCCACTAGCCAGAACAAAATTTGTGGGTGTGCATCTAAAAAAACTTGGTGTGCCACATCGATTTTTCTCTACAAAACAGAGGTCTGTACTACGAAGCTAGTTCACTGCCATAGATTTCCTTTCATTACCTGGATTCACTAAACCTAACAATTGCGATCTAGATACGAGATGTCACGACGGTGATCATTAATTCATTAAATCAACCCAGGGTTTCCCAATCTAGTGACAAGCGCGTTCACATAAAATAAAAAAGGCGGTGTGAGCACACTGCAGGACCAATCGCAGACACGGACAAGTCTATGAGAGCCGCATATTTCGCTCAACTGTAAATGATCATTTTACATTACAATTGTGTATTCCATTAATCCAATGTGTTGCTTCAGGCTGATCGTGTATAACAATTTTATTCATTGTATTCTTTCATTTGCAACCTTGACAGTGTTGACCGGTCATGAGAGAAAACAAAAAATGTACAGGGTGTGTAAATTAATCAATGTTACAATACTTGGTTGTTTAACAGGTTTTGAGGAGTAAATAGTAAATACTGTCTCTACAGTGAAAAGGGATAGGCCTACATTGATTTTGGTCAGTATCAAACAGACCATACATTAAAATACCTGTCACAAACAAAAGCAACTGTAAGGGCATCGCCTCAACGCTCCCGAAGCCTGAGATCCGACTCCCCGGAATATTGACTATGTGCTCTAGCCGTCTCTATGGGCCAGAGGCGCACACAGGTGCACCTGTTTAGTTCGTTATTAGGAGTGTATATAAGCCATGTGTTTGTGTTCGACTTTGCTGATTATTATTTCTGTCTGTTGGCTATGTTTGCCTAATCCTTAAGTTCCGCTTTATATACTTACGTTTGGGAATAAAGACCTCCGTTATTCCTGCGTTTGACTCCTGTTTCCTTGGGAAACATAACAGCATAATCAGCCTATTTATGGAGTCAGCGGCTACCGGAGGTGTTCCAGACCCACTGGAGGAACGTGATCGGGTGCTACACCAGCACCACAACCAGCTGGCGAACCTGGAGTTAGCCATGGCAGAAGTCCTCCAGCGGTTGAGAAGACTGGATCCGCCCTCTTCGCCTACCCCGGCTCCTTCTCTACTGGAGAGACAGAGTTCTCCTCCCACAAGCGCTTCTGGCCATGGGGAGGTATGCCTTCCGGAACGTTACGACGGTCACCCGGAGAGATGTTGGGGATTCCTCCTGCAATGTGACCTATACTTCACCCACAGGGCAGGCGGAGGGAGGACTGATCGGGCGAAAATCGCCACTGTAATTTCGCTGCTCACAGGAAGAGCTTTGGAGTGGGCTACGGCCATATGGGAAGGAGAGGAGGAGGTCCTCGATGACTACGAGGGCTTCGTGGAGCTGTTTAAAGCCGTTTTTGACCATCCCCCTCAGGGAAGGGAGCGAGGGGACAGGCTACTACACCTCCGCCAGGGCAACCGCACGGCAGCTGAGTATGCTCTGGAGTTCCGCACCCTATCCACTGGTAGCGGATGGAACGAGATCGCCCTTCTCTCTCTGTTCCGGGAGGGACTGAGAGAGGAGGTTAAGTCAGAGCTTGCCTGCAGGGACGAGAACGCCACCCCGGACCAGCTGATAAAACTGGCAGTCAAGCTGGATCATCTCCTTTGGGCAAGAGGAAAACCGTTTTTACGCACGGCATTTAAGGCAGAGAGTATGGAGGAGGAGGCCATGGAGATGGATACCACCCGTCTCACGCCAGCGGAGTGGAGTCGCCGTTTTCGCCTGGGCCTGTGCCTGTACTGCGGAGAGGAGGGACACGCTCTGGCCCGCTGCCCTAACATCAAGGGGCCATCGCGCCAACAGGAGAGAGACCACCCCACCAAATCCAAGGTAGGACTGCGAATCTCTGGTATATACTATCTGGATACAGGAGCCGCTGGCGATTTCATAGACGAGGGCGTGGTGAGGGCTTGGAACATCCCCATGGAGGACCTGGAGACCCCATACCGGTACTGGCTGTGGACGGGAGACCCGTTGGTTGCGGGATGGTCAAGTAGCAGACCACCCCTCTACGCCTAGCTATCGGTGACCATCATGTTGAACAGATAAGATTCCTTGTTATCGCCTCTCCTTCTCACCCGGTGGTTCGGGGCATGCCATGGCTGGTTAAGCACAACCCAGGAATCGATTGGAGGGGAAGAAGCATTTCTCATTGGTCTCCTGAGTGTAAAGAAACTTGTCGCAAGACCTGTGTGTGTTCTACCTCTGTTGAAAGCCCTGCCCCTGTGTCCGATCTCTCCACAGTTGTGCCATCGGAGTACCTGGACCTACATGAGGTATTCTCGGACACCAAGGCCACCTGTCTCCCGCCTCACCGCCCCTGGGACTGTGCCATCGACCTGCTTCCTGGTGCTCCGCTACCCCACAGCCGGATCTATCCGCTCTCCGTGGTGGAGACAGAGGCTATGGAGACGTATGTGCGGGAGAGTTTGGCGCATTCGATCGTCCACCTCCCCGGTCTCTTCCGGAGTGTTCTTCGTGAAGAAAAAGGATGGTGGACTCCGACCATGCGTGGACTACCGAACCCTCAAAGGTAGTACTGTCAGATTCAGGTACCCCCTTCCCCTTATACATACCACAGTGGAACAGATGAGAGGGGCTACCTATTTCACTAAGCTGGACCTAAGGAGTGCGTATAACCTTATTCGAGTGCGGGAGGGGGATGAATGGAAGACGGCCTTCAGTACCACCTCGGGGCATTACGAGTACTTGGTAATGCCGTATGGCCTCATGAACGCCCCTTCTGTGTTCCAAGCTTTCATTAATGAGGTCTTTCGGGATCTCCTACACCGCTATGTGGCCGTGTACATCGACGACATTCTGATATACTCCCCCACATACGCTTTACATGTCATCCATGTCCGGGAGGTTCTACGCCGGCTGCTCAAGCACCACCTGTACGCGAAAGCTGAAAAATGTGTTTTTCACCATTCCTCTGTCTCTTTCTTGGGGTACAGGATCACCGACACCGGATTGGAGATGGAGAACGACAAGGTGGAGGCTGTTCGGTCCTGGCCCATTCCTGCCTCGGTGAAGGACCTCCAGCGGTTTCTGGGGTTTTCCAACTATTACAGGAGGTTCATCCGCGGCTTTGGTTCCATCGCTGCGCCCCTGACCGCCTTACTGAAGGGCGGACCCCGCCGCCTGGTCTGGACCGAGGCGGCTGACAGCGCTATCTCCACCTTAAAAAAACAGTTCACCACGGCACCTATCCTATGACACCCGGACCCGGATCTCCCGTTTGTGGTGGAGGTGGACGCCTCGGAGATTGGCGTAGGGGCTGTTCTGTCTCAGCGTCAGGGTTGCCCGTCCAAACTCTTTCCCTGTGCCTTCTTTTCCAGGAAGCTCTGCCCTGCCGAAAGGAACTATGACGTGGGGGACAAAGAGCTCCTGGCGGTGGTGGAGGCGTTGAAGCGGTGGAGGCACTAGTTGGAGGGGGCGAAGCATAAATTCATCGTCTGGACTGATCACCGGAACCTGGAATATCTCAAGGCGGCTCGGCGATTGAATTCTCAGCAAGCCAGATGGGCGTTGTTCTTGACCAGGTTCGATTACACCATCACATATCGGCCCGGCTCCAAGAACACCAAAGCGGATGCGCTCTCACGCATGCATGAGGCGGGTCCGAAAAACACAGAGGAGGTCTCCATCATCCCACCGGCACGTGTCTTGGCTCCAATCCTCTTGGGAATAGACGAGGACATTCAAAAGAGACAGGTAACACAAATCATACCACCAGCCTGCCCTCGTGATCGTTTATATGTTCCCCCCGAATACAGGGACCGGCTGTTGGTGTGGGCGCACACTCTGCCCTCAGTGGGGCACACGGGAGTCCAGCAGACTCTAGAGGCACTTCGTGGCAAGTACTGGTGGGAGGGTCTAACCCGAGACGTCAAGAGGTATGTCGCATCCTGCTCTGCGTGTGCACAGAGCACTAGCCCCAGACACCTGCCATATGGGAAACTACATCCCTTACCCGTTCCCCAGAGGCCGTGGTCTCACCTCTCCATCGACTTCCTCACGGACCTTCCTATCTCCAAAGGTAACACCACCCTTCTCGTCATTGTGGACCAGTTTTCTAAGTCATGCCGCTTAATCCCCTTTCCCAGTCTGCCTACCGCATTCCAGAGAGCTGAGGCCCTATTCCTGCATGTTTTCCGCCACTACGGTATTCCTGAGGAGATACTCTCGGATCGAGGGCCCCAGTTCACGTCAAGGGTATGGCGTGCCTTAATGGAGCGTCTGGGCGTAACGGTAAGCCTCACATCCGGGTACCATCCACAGTCCAATGGCCAGTCGGAACGGGTGAACCAGGAGATCGGGAGATTCCTTCGCTCCTACTGTAGGGATTCGCCTGGTGACTGGGCGGACATCGTGCCATGGGCCGAGTACGCCCAGAACTCCCTGCGACATACATCCACTAACCTTACCCCTTTCCAGTGCGTCTTAGGGTTCCAGCCCCCCCTTGCACCCTGGCATCCCAGCCCATCCCAAATCCCTGCGGTGGACGACTGATTCCGACGGGCCGAGGCTCTGTGGGAGGCAGCACACACACGTCTACAACGGGCTGTGCGCCGGCAGAAGACCCAGGCTGACCGACGCCGCAGCAAGGGTCCTGCCCTCCAACCAGGAGACCGGGTTTGGCTGTCCACCCGGGACATGTCCCTCACCACGCCCTGCCGGAAACTGTCGCCTCATTTCATCGGTCTCTTTCCCGTGCTCCGTCAAGTCAATGACGTCAGTTACACGCTTCAGTTACCTGCTCATATGAAGATCTCACCTACCTTTCACGTCTCTCTCCTCAGGCCGATGGTCCAGGGTCCCTTACACAATGAGGCGTTGGGCGTTCCTCCTCCTCCTCCTCTCCACATCGACGGGGAGGAAGCCTACGCCGTGCGCAGCCTTGTGGACTCCCGGAGAAGGCTTGGCCGACTCCAGTACCTCGTGGATTGGGAGGAGTACGGTCCGGAGGAGCGGAGTTGGGTTCCGGCACGGGACATCCTCGACCCTTCTCTGTGCCGGGACTTCCACCGCCGCCGCCCTGATCACCCTGGTCCCCGTCCCCGGGGTCGTCCCCGTTCTCTTCCTTCCTCCCTCGTGGCTGGAGCCGCGTCTCAGAGGGGGAGTTCTGTAAGGGCATCGCCTCAACGCTCCCGAAGCCTGAGATCCGACTCCCTGGAATATTGACTATGTGCTCTAGCCGTCTCTATGGGCCAGAGGCGCACACAGGTGCACCTGTTTAGTTCGTTATTAGGAGTGTATATAAGCCATGTGTTTGTGTTCGACCTAGCTGATTATTATTTCTGTCTGACGGCTATGTTTGCCTAATCCTTAAGTTCCGCTTTATATACTTACGTTTGGGAATAAAGACCTCCGTTATTCCTGCGTTTGACTCCTGTTTCCTTGGGAACCGTAACAGCAACACTATGCATAAAGTCTGTGGAACTGTAAGTGCACAACTTCGATGTATCGCACTGCACTGGCACAAATGGCTCAAGATTAGTAATTAGCTGCTAAAAGTGTTAACTAATGCATAATTAGTCTACTATACTGCTAGTATCCTGTGATATTCGCTGGGGTCACGTTGGTAGCTATTTTTGCGCATACACTTAAATGTGTAGGCCTACGTGGATCTGGATGTTGTATTTTAACAAAAATAATTCAGAATTTATTTTAAAATTAACACATATTATAATTACACCATAATAGCCTAGGTTTAGAGAAAAAAACTTTTTGTCAAGGCTGTAACAAAAAGTGCAAAATGCATCTGGGGCCAGCTATTTCTTTGGGTGGCACAAGCACACCCTGGCACACCCGTGCCTATGCCACTGCTTCCCTAATTAAGTGAGAGAAACAGGTTTGTAAACGTGAATGCAATAGACGTTTGTGTTCGAATTTACCCTAACTAAGCATTGCAGAACTTTAAGATGAGAATATCTGTTTGAAGTGACTTTTTTCAAAACAGTGATAATTACCTAATCATATTATTCTGTTATGGTATTTTATTGTTTTATTATAATCCATACACAATTAGCTGTACTATCTTAATCTATTGAACAAAATCTAAATAGGCTACATCGTATTTACTTTAAGTTATATTTCTTAACGTTAGTATGTCAGAACTTAGAAATACCACTATTTTGTTTACCCAGAAGTTTTGCAAACTACGGACATTTGTCTTTCCTCGCTGAAGGTGGCGTTCAGAGGCTAGGTCCGTGGCATTCCTCATGCCGTTTTCTACAGTTACAGTATGCACCGAATTACATCCTTCATTCTTTTCTGTACTTAAATGTACTGGTATCGGTATCGGCCCATCCCTAGTAAGGCCATGCTAGTAAAAATATATAAAAATCGATCAAACTCACCAAAGCTGCTCATTATTTGAAAACGAAGTCCATCCTTCTTTCTCTTTTTAAAAGACTTCTATGACCCAGTTGTACAGCACATCTTTCCATTAGGTTCCAATAAAAGATATTGCCCAGTGCTGAGAGTCGATCCTGCCCAGTCCTATATTCGCCACCAAAGATACTTCTTCACCTCCATCTGCCATTCTGCTAAAAATAAAAAATCTAACAATCTAAAAATTTAAAGTTTAAAGAAATCGGAGAGGAGAGAGCTAAGCTAGTTCTTGTTCGGATGGCAATCTTATTTTTGCTGAACTTATTTGAACTGCCCCTCCTATCAGCAACAGAAACGATGCTGACGTAAGGCTAGGCCTGCAGAAACGCTTTACTTGGTCAAAGAACACACCCTTCGGAGTCATTGGAACGGTTATATGACATTTTTCTGTGGTGCAATCATTGTACAATTACAAAACATTTAGACACTCAGACATACATTACAGTCACAATAACTGCTTTCTTCACAAACCAAAGCTTGAACAAAAACTTGAAGAATTAGTGGAAATAATCAGTTTTCATTGATTTATTGATTATCTATTAATCAATATTTGCTTTTTTCACAAACCAAAGCTTGAACAACAAGGCCAGCATGTAGGAGAATGGTATGCATCAAGAATGATGTGTCTGTGACAACTTTTGGCAAAGTTATTGAAGAAATAGTGGAAATAATCACTTTTCATTGATTAATTGTTCATCCATTAATCAATTACTGCTTTTTTCAAAAACCAAAGCTTGAACAACAAAGCCAGCATGTAGTAGAATGGTATGCATGAAGAAGGAGGTGTATGTGACCATTTTTGGCAAAGTTATTGAAGAATTAGTGGAAATAATCAGTTTTCATTGATTTATTAATAAACTATTAATCTATAACTGTTTTTTCAACAAACCAAAGCTTGAACAACAAGGCCAGCATGTAGTAGATTGGTATGCATCAAGACTGAGGTGTCTGTGACCATTTTTGACAAAGTTTTTGAAGAAACTGGGCAAATAATCAGTTTTCATTGATTTATTGATCATCCATTAATCAATTACTGCTTTCTTCACAAACCAAAGCTTGAACAACAAGGCCAGCATGTAGTAGAATGGTATGCATCAAGAATGATGTGTCAGTTACAATTTTTGGCAAAGTTATTGAAGAAATATCTGAAATAATCACTTTTCATTGATTTATTGATCATCCATTAATCAATTACTGCTTTTTTCACAAACCAAAGCTTGAAAACAAGGCCAACATGTAGTAGATTGGTATGCATCAAGAATGATGTGTCTCTAATCATTTTTGGCAAAGTTATTGAACAAAAAGTGGAAATAAGCAGCATTTGTTGATTTATTGATGATCTGTTAATCAATAAAGAAGAAGTAGAAGTTTTATTTATATAGCGCCTTTCCATAGCGCAAGGTCGCTTTACATCATGCAATTACAAAACATTTAGACACTCAGACATACATTACAGTCACATTAACTGCTTTCTTCACAAACCAAAGCTTGAACAACAAGGCCAGCATGTAGTAGATTGGTATGCATCGAGACTGAGGTGTCTGTGACTAAGTTATTCAAGAAATAGTGGAAATAATCAGTTTTCATTGATTTATTGATGATCTATTAATCAATAACTGCTTGTGTCACAAACCAAAGCTTGAACAAGGCCAGCATGTAGTAGAATGGTATGTATCAAGACTGAGGTGTCTGTGTCCATACAAATAGCATTTTTTATTTTCTGAAAAAAGGTGTTTACTCTTTCACCCCGGTCCCTAAATATGGAAGGGAGCCTGAACGGAGGTACGAATGTGAATGTCTGTTGAATCTCGAACGTGAAACTGATTTCACCTCGGTCTGGTACCCAGGGACGAAAACGGAGAAAGGAAAAAGATGAAAATAACGGCAAGTATAGAGGTAAGTCTTCTCATCTTAGCCATTAAGATTAAGTTGTCAAAAGAAATATATTTATTATTGTGCATCACCTAATATTGTACGTTTCATTGCTGTCACTAAGCTATTGCTACCCAGCAAGCAATAGCCGTCATTTCAACGTCTCGGTTAAATATAGACCCGATATAGTCCGGCTCTGTGTAACCCACTTCTAGCCCAAATAACATTGAATTTGGTTACATGTCATTTTATTCCAAAATAATTGCGAGATGTAAGCCATTCCAGCATGTTAGCAAAGTCAACTGTAATTGTAAAGTGTTTGGCTTCATTTATTTGCCATATTGAATGTGTAGGCTGTGCGTAGCCACGATTTAGCTCGTAATAAGACGGGCTATTTCCCCGCAAGCAATAGCCGTCATTTTACGGTCTCGGTTTTACCCACAGGGTGAGCATCCGGTTTCACAAATTGAGGCAAATGAGGAAGTGCCTTAAACCTGCATTCTATCTGAATTCCGCTGGGGGCGATGTGCCCGGTTGCAAAAGAGCTATTCTGTAGAAGTCTATGAGAAATTGAGCCACTTCTCACTTGGATTTATTACTTTAGTAAACACTTTTATAATGACCATATGGTCTCAATCGCTAGATATAAGCCTCCTTTAAAAATGTATAATGTTCGTTTTTTTTATTATGGTCTCGTTGATTTTAAAACCGGAGATAAAGCAAAGGGACGTTTAGGGTGTGGCTATGATGTGATTGACATTTTGCGGCCTGTCTGTCAATGACAGAGGTTTAGCAAAGCTCATCCATGACACGC
>JACXGM010019976.1:6190-18242 GCA_016801145.1 Umbra pygmaea | reverse complement strand
AAATACACAATGGAGTGAGCAGGTGTGGTGAATCATGATAATGAGTCCGGGTATGGGAACTGTAGTTCAGAGGAAGAATGACTAGGGAAGCTGTAGTCCACAGGAAGTAGAACTGATGTATGGGAAGTGTAGTTCTGAGCGGGATGGAATAGGGAAGTGGCAGTGTCCAGGAAAGGGGAACTGGGAATCGTTACAGTTGTTAACCTACCCTGCTACATTCTCTCTCTCTACGGCCTTGAACCTGCCTCTCTCACTCTCTCACTAGTGCAGCTCACACTAATGCTGGATTCACACCAGGTACGGCAAACTGGTTGCGTTCTGGCGGAAGTCCATTCATTTCAATAGAAAGCAATCCACACCGCTGCGGCAAACCTACCGGATCGGGCAAAATGTGGATGCAGTGTGGCGGGTGTGCCGCAAGAGTTGAAATGATCCAGCTTGTGCGGTGCTTTGTCGTATGGCGCCAGAACCGGAAGTTGATGTAACACTGAGGAATAACCAATATGTCGCTTTCACCTATGGGTTTATGGGATTGCAAGAAAAGCTTTGACAGCTCAATAGATAGCGAACACTAGAACAGAAAAAGATCCTGCCATTCACCTTGCTGGAGGAGGACAGTGGTATGCAACGTTGTCCTCCATCTTGAAGATGCGGAAGATTGATTACGATGTTAATTGCAGTGTACAAGTGTGTCTGCGTGATGGTGCCGTACGGTGATTTTTTGGATCACAGAAAAGGATAATAGCATTTTGCACAGTCGGGTTGGGAAAAAGTCTGACTCCCTAGCCACTGTCACCTTTAGGCAGTTTGTCTATTCTAGCCTACTCATAAGTGATTGGTCTGATCAACTAAACACAGCCTGACTGAATTATATTACTTGAATGAAAACTTGTTAAACTTGTGCTTTTTTAAATAAATAGTGTCTTAGAGGAGACTGAACAAGGCCTAAGTTCAGAACATAGTGTGTGAATTTAAATGGTTTTGTGGCAACATTGGGAAATGAGTATAATGGACACTTGGACATGTGTGTGTGTGTGCGTGTGTAAGGTGCTTGAGCCCTATTTACTTGAGCCCCTACCCCCTAAAATGTCTGTGCACAGACCTGAAGGTGAGGTTAAGGTTAGGGTAAGGTTAAAGTAAACTGGCTTTTATTTTTTTGTAAACGTACAAGGATTAGGTTTTTCTGCCCCTGGAAACGTACACGTGTACAAATGTTTTGTTTTTAACGATTATGTACGATTCTGTACATCTTACCATGAGAACGGCCTGCTCTCCTCTCTTTTCTCCCTCTCTTTTCTCCCTCTCTTTTCTCCCTCTCTTTTCTCCCTCTCTTTTCTCCCTCTCTTTTCTCCCTCTCTTTTCTCCCTCTCTTTTCTCCTCTTTTTCTGTCACTTTCTGTCCCCAGGATGAAAACCATAAAGGACAAAGGTGAAGTGACACTCATCATCACCATGGCAACCCCCCTTCAGATTTTCTCCACGACTACCCCTAGAATAAAGTGGATTTGATGTGCATATGCTAATGAGCCATAATTTCTGTTTAACTGTGTTTTTAATTTCTGTAGCTATAAAAGTTACCGTTCTCATCTCCGCTCCAGAGGGTTGCCAGGTGCGCTGTTCCGTTGCCCCGGTGACAATAAGCGCCAACGGCAGCGCGTCTCATCAGACTCATGTAGTGACGCGGGTCAACATCAGAGAGGAGAGGCAGATCACATCAAAAGAGATGGCGGTGAAATGGAGATGGGAGGATGGGGGGTGGGGGAAGATGAGGGAAGAGAGACGAAAGGGATTGAAAGAGAACAAGTCAAAAAGAGAGAGTGAAAACAGGGAGATGGACATGGAGTGTTGGTGGTTGCTGAAGTGTCTAATGAAGTAAATGTTATGGTTACGCTGAGTTTACGACTTAAGCCATGAAATAAGAGAAGAGTGCCATAAGCCGGCAGAAGGAAGTTGAGACCGAAGTTGGACAGATTTAATGAGCCGATGTTTCAAAGAAAGCAGAGAGTAACATTACAGAACGTACCTCGTTAGATGAGTCTGCAGATTAATGTGGGTTGGGGCATGTGGATGTGGTTGTGTGAGTTTTTTCTATTTATCTCTTCTACAGGGAAGTGAAAACTAGACCGAACGAACCATAACAACAGGTGATGTTGGAATGTGTGTTTTGATGTGAAATTGACAGCTCCCAAATTAATCCAGTCAGGCTTCTTTATCTGTATAATAACTGCGGACAAAAATGAAGAATGACACAAAAAAGGCACTGATTAATGACCTAGCAGAAGTAAAGAATGATGCAAAGAGGGAAGCGTAAATGAGAAACAGAGCAAATGAGAAAGAATGACAAATCCTTTTGAACATTGTTTACTCTAAAATCTCTGTTATTTTTGTTATTTTCATTTTCACATCGGTTATTTATTACACCTGGTATATTTCCCCCTTGCTTTATCGGTGTAAACAAATTTCCCATGCCGAGGTAAAGAGAACAGATAAAGAAAGAGACGTTCATAGACTGAGAATGAGAGAGCAATGATGAGGTCAAGCTGGCAACACAAGGCTGTAATCTATAATAAAGTAGACAGCAGGATAAAGTCCCTAGTGTTCACTAACTTCTCAGTCTGTCTAGTTAGCTAGTCTAGTGGAAATGGTAAAGGTCCATGGTTTTTTTGTGCATTATGTAACCAAACCATATGACACACTGTATGTCAGGAAGTTGTAGCTTACACTCGACTAAACTGGGAATTAAAAGGGATGTAGTAGAGGGAGTTACCGAGGAAGGGGAGGGAGGGAAAGAAAGAATGATAGAACATACAGAGAAAAATGCATGTCAACAAATAGTACCTTTGAGTAATTTAGCAGATGCTCTTACCCAGAGTGACATATGTTAGGTACACTGACATCTCCTGGAGCAACTTAAGGTAAAGGTCCTTGCTCAGGGGCATGCCAACATGTGACACACTCCCGAATCAAACTGGCAACTTTAAGGTTACAAGTCTGACTCCCTACCCACTGAGCCATCAGATTAGACCATGTTCATACTCACAACAAAAATGTGGTGGAAATGGAGCTGCACGTTCTAGTCATTGCATGACCCACATCTGTAAGGTGTAATAGTCCGTAAGGTGTTATAGTCCGTAAGGTGTTATAGTACGTAAGGTATAACAGTCTGTATGGTCTAATAGTCTATAAGGTGTAATAGTCTGTATGGTGTAATAGTCTGTATGGTGTAATAGTCTGTATGGTGTAATAGTCTGTATGGTGTAACAGTCTGTAAGGTGTAATAGTCTGTATGGTGTAATAGTCTGTATGGTGTAATAGTCTGTATGGTGTAACAGTCTGTAAGGTGTAATAGTCTGTATGGTGTAATAGTCTGTAAGGTGTAATAGTCTGTAAGGTGTAATAGTCTGTAAGGTGTAATAATCTGTATGGTGTAATAGTCTGTAAGGTGTAATAGTGTGTATGGTGTAATAGTCTTTAAGATGTAATAGTCTGTAAGGTGTAATAGCATACTGTGCATACCACAGCAACAAAATATGTGACATTTGCCATCAGAAATGGGCAAACCCATGTGAAAACAACCAATATTTATTTTTTAACTATTTCACATATTCATTCATACTTTAAACTATCAGACACGATCTATTGCCTAGATCGAAAACAAAACAAATTTCTCTTTCAGTGACCAGCTTCCAAAAGCTATAGAACATTTAGGTGGGTAGAATGTATTATATAGACTGCCAGAAGGGGCTTAAATATGTGAAATAATGATATCCGCATATCAATGTTCCTGTTTTTATTATATTTTTGTTATCATCACTGATTATTTGGTTGAATCACTGTTGGATGAAGGCGGTTATTAAACATGGTGGAGATGGAACACAAACAATGACAAACATGGAAGGTGTTTAACTTAGGTTTTGAGTTTACCTTTTGCACTGGTCAAGACAGGCCAGATATGCCAATGCAAATAGCATATGGACACAGAAGTTAAGTAAGGCAACTGACCAAATAACACAAGATTTTCTTCAGCATTTCAATCATCATATAACTTTGATTTCAGGATATCATAAAAATTGGAAAAAACTGTTTAGATGCAACAAGGTTTTCAAACTTTATTAAGTATATATTTTGTCATTGAAAAAGGAATTGAAATGAGGACGTTTTGAGTTGTGCTTCCACAGTGTTTGTCAATGGGCAGGCAACAGTCCAAATGTAATCATATTCACAGATTTTATGCCACGTTTTTGTGTATAAAAAAGCACTACAGTACATAGTGTAAGGAATCATTATCCCATATACTTAATGTTTCTGATATCAAGATATACAGTTTTTATAGTGGTCATAACCTGGTCACTTAAAAGAGAAAGTACAGCTGTGCTCATAAGTTTGCATACCCTGGCAGAAATTGTGATATTTTAGCATTCATTTTGACAATATGACTGTTAATGCAAAAAGTCTGACTGTAAGGATAATGCTCATATGAAGCCATTAATTATCACATAATTGTTTGGCACCTTTGTTAACCATACTGATAAAAGAAATCACCAACATTTCCAAAGCATTGTAAATGCCAGTCAGTATTGTTCAATCACTTATTAAGTGGAGGATTCAGAGATCTCTTGATACCAAGTCAAGGTCAGGTAAACCAAGAAAGATGTCAGACAAAACTGCCAGAAGAATTGTTTGGGATACAAAGAAAAACCCACAGGTAGCCTTTGGAGACATACAGCCTGCTCTAGAAAAAGACGGCGTGGTTGTTTCAAGGAGCACAATATGACAATACTTGAACAAAAATGAGCTGCATGGTTATGTTGCCAAAAAAAGCCTTTTCTTGCACCAGTGTAATAAAAAAGCCCAGTTACAAAATGCCCTACAACACCTTGACAGGCCTCACAGCTTCTGGCACACTGTCATTTGGAGTGACAAGACCAAAATAGAGCTTTATGGTCAGCGCTATATTTGGAGAGTGGTCAACAACGTTAAAAGAATAACATCCTTACTGTGAACCATGGAGAGAAGAGCAGGAGAGGTGAAGAGGAGAGGTGAGGAAGAGAGGAGAGAAGGAGAGGAAAGCAAGAGAGGTGAGGAGGAGGGGAGAGAAGGAAAGGTGAGGAGGAGAGAAGGAGAGGAGAGAAGGAGGGGTGAGGAGGAGAGAAGGAGAGGAGAGAAGGAGAGGTAAAGGTACTTTATTGTCACCTACACATACATGTAGCAAAATTCATTTTCTGCATCTAACCCATCCCTCAAGAGAGCAGTGGGCAGCCATTTACAACACCCGGGGACCAACTCCAGATCTAAGCCAGTGCTTTCGTCAGGGGTACTGACTGGAGAACCTAACCTGCATGTTTTTTTGATGGATGGGGGAAACCGGACTCCCTGGAGAAAACCCACGTAGACACGGGGAGAACATGCAAACTCCACACATACCGGGGTTCAAACCCAGAACCTTCTTGCTGTGAGGCCACAGTTCTATTCACTAGGCCACTATGCCTGAGGAGAGGAGGAGAGGTGAGGAGGAGAGGTGAGGAGGAGAGGTGAGGAGGAGAGGTGAGGAAGAGAAGTGAGGAGGAGAGGTGAGGAGGAGAGGTGAGTAGGAGAGGTGAGGAGGAGAGGTGAGGAAGAGAAGTGAGGAAGAGAGGTGAGGAGGAAAGCAAGAGAGGTGAGGAGGAGAGGTGAGGAAGAGAGGAGAGAAGAAGAGGAGAGGAATACCGCATTGTAGAGGAGAGAAGATAAGTGGGGGCTAAAGAAAGCTTATGTGGAGAGTTGAGAATTGTGTGGGCACACTGAACACTGCCTCTACATGTGGGCACACTGAACACTACCTCTACATTTGGGCAAACTGAACACTACCTCTACATGTGGGAACAATGAACAGTGTGAAAAGAATCAGTGGCTGGGCAACATGTGGTTGGATGGACCATGTGCACGCCATTAGCCATCACACAGATCTGTCCAAGGAGATGTGGAGAAGACAGGGTTAGTGGGAATTAGGAAGGGAGGAAAAAAAGAAATAGTGCAACAAAAACAGAAAAACAGAGCAATAGAAACAGAGAAATACAAAATAGAGCAATAGAAATGGCTATAGAAACCAGAGCAATAGCAACAGAGAAACAGCAATAGAAACAGAGCAAAAGAAACAGAGCAATGAAAAAAGAGCAATAAAAACAGAGCAATAGAGCAATAGAAACACAGCAATAAACAGAGCAATAGAAACAGGGAAACAGAGCAATAGAAACAGAGCAATAGAAATAGAGCAATAGAAACAGAGCAATTGAAACAGAGCAATAGAAACAGAGCAATAGAAACCATAGAAACAGAGCAATAGAGACAGAGCAATAGAGACAGAGCAATAGAAAAAGAGAAACAGAGCAATAGAAACACAGCAATAGAAACAGAGAGACAGCGATCAATAGAAACCGAGAAACAAATCAATAGAAACAAATCAATAGAAACAAATCAATAGAAACAGATCAATAGAAACAGAGCAATAGAAATAAATCAATAGAAAAAAATCAATAGAAACAGAGCAATAGAAACAAATCAATAGAAAAAAATCAATAGAAACAAATCAATAAAAACAGAGCAATAGAAACAGAGCCATGGTGACCTGGCGTGTGTGGGAGGAAGTGGTGGAAGATAATCGTGATATCTCTGTGTATGTTTGTTTCTGTGTCAATGTGTGATTGAGAAAGTGTTTGTGTGAGAGAGTTTGTGTTGTGGATGTATGTGTGCTCACATGTTTGCCTGAATGTGTGTGAGTGGCTGGTTGAGTGTTGAAATGGTACTCAGTGCTAAAAGTAAATAAAACGGTGGTGTTAATCACCACCCTGTGCTGCTCTCTGCTCTCCATCCGTTACCAATCAGGGGTAAGAGCTACTCCAATACTACAAGCACCAGGGAGCTTAAAATCACGGCTCTAAAACTAGACTTAAAGTCACACTGTCCGTCTAGTTGGACTACTGGTCTATATAAAATCAACTCAGAAAGGTGTCAGGTCTATGGCTGGTACAACATTATTGGTGAGTCTAAGACCAGGAAACAGTTCCACTAACAGAAACAACCAATTGAGAAGGATTGCAAAATGTCCAACTTCCCCTAAATCTGAACATTTTCCAGAATTCCTGGTAGGAGGTTTTGTGGAATTCTGACTTGCTCCTCAAATCCTCTATTTTTGGATAGGAATTTCTGAACCCTACATTGTCACGATCAGTTATGACGAGTCAGAATACACCTCACTCCTTTAGTGGACACGGAGCCATTCACACAAGGCAACAGATAACATAAAGGAACAATAGATAACATGAGACGACAAAAGATAAGTTGAAGGAATAGATTGACTTAGAAAATGAAGGATGTTATAAACAGGAGAGACAGTAAAAGGAGGTGAGACACGAGGAAAAACAGGAATAAGATGTGAGACAGAAAGAAAAGAGAAAGAAAGATTGACAGGAAAACAAAAGACAGGAAGCGAGAGAGACAGGAAGAGAAGAGACAGACCAGATAGCGTGAATCCTCCATGAGAGGTGAGATGAATGGAGACATTAGAGGACATTCCATGACCTGACGTTGGAGATCAGTGAAGCTCCATCCTGTAGACTGAGTCGACACCAAGCTGTCCGTTTGTGACACAATGCCCTCTAGCTTTACTAATACAACCAAGGTAAACACATTTTAACGCTCCAGTCAACTTCACTATCATTTTCCTTTCTTTTATAAATTCAGTCACATCTTAATTATTTTTTGAAAATAAAGTAGTATTCTTTCAGTCACAGGTAAGGTGTCCATATTCATCATATAGATCTGAATCCTCTTACAGAGGATGTTATTATGTTGCTTCATTTTGTAATTAGGACCTACATTCTACCAAAAGGTCAAACAATCATCTTCAACCTCTAAATCTGTATCATATCTGCAGGAACGTCATTTTAAATAAAATAAAATACCAAAGTGCACCACCATGTTTGCTATTGACCCACCCTTGTCCCCTGACAGCTCAGTCTGCTGGAAGATGAATCAAATGAAAGTGACAACAGGTGCACTGGAGAGACAACAGCAAGACAACCCCCAAAAAGGGAATGGTTTTGCAGGTGGTGGCCACAGACTGTCACTCTCTCCTTAAGCTTTCTGACGGATTCTTCTTCAGTTTCGCATTTTGCTAGTGTCCTTGTAACTACTGCTAGCATTAGGCGGTACCTGCAGCCCATTCAGGTTGCACAGGTAGTCCAGCTCCTCCAGGATGGCACATCCATAAATACCGTCTCAAGGTTTGCTGTGTTTCCCAGTACAGTCTCAAGAGCATGGAGGATATACCAGGAGATGGGCAATTAAACAAGGAGACCTAGACAGGCCGTAGAAGTTTGGTGGTGGGTCAGTGATGGTCTGTGGAGGCATATCCTTAGAGGGTCGCACAGACCTCCACGTGCTAGCCAACATCACCTTAACTGCTGTTAGGTACTGGGATGAAATCCTCAGACCCATCGTCAGACCCATGGAGGAAAATGCCCAGTGGCCAGAGTGTGTATGGCAGTTCCTAAATGATGAAGACATTGATGTCTTTGACTGACCCTACGTTCCCCAGACCTGAATCCAAGTGAGAACCTCTTGGACATTATGTGTCAGTGCATCCGATGCTGACAAGTAGCACCACAGACTGTCCAGGAACTCAATGAAGCCATAATCCAAGTCTGGGAGGAGATCCCCCAGGACACCACCCACCGTCTCATTAGGAGCATGATGCCATACACACTATTGAATCATATTATGAGTTGCAGTGATGAACTCCACGCTAGTTGGAACAGCCTGTGATTTCAATTGTTTACTTTGATTTTCAGTGTGAGTATAAATCCAGCCTTCAATCGGTAGGTGATTTTGGTTCTAATTGACCATTGTTACATAATTTTGTTCTCAACCAATTACATAATGTACAGTAAAGATTTTGATCTTTAACAGACCTGGCATCCACATGCGTGGACATCACATACAGTTCCAAACAAGAGCTCAGGTCTTAGGAGGTTAATATGTTTATTTCATAGAGACTCGATGTGTGCTATGAGTGTTCCCTTAATTTGTTTTAGAGTCGGCACATGCCCAGTCTATTCATAAAGAATGAGCATTACTTGTTTATTGAGAATTATTTATAATATCAAACATTAAAGAGCATGGATGGATGCATACTTTTTGTTTCATGTATTAAATCGTTGATATTGATACATGAAATACTAATATTGGTCACTTTTGCAGAAAACCTGGTCGTTCAAAGTTAGAGTAATGCTTCAGTAAGTTGATTAAACTTTTATATAGTGCATCATTTTTCATACGCACTTATAATTTGCATGTGAAATTGTCTTTGGTTGTGTTCTTACTCTAGCATTTATAAATATGATGCC
The DNA here is from genome assembly GCA_016801145.1 of Umbra pygmaea. Lineage (NCBI taxonomy): Eukaryota > Metazoa > Chordata > Actinopteri > Esociformes > Umbridae > Umbra > Umbra pygmaea. The sequence continues at coordinate 8,860 of JACXGM010019976.1, read as the reverse complement.
CAAGTCATACATAAATGTTTTCCAATATGTTTATTTTATTAAGATATTTAGTCAATGTGTCTCATACTGTTTATCTCATACAGGGAAAAGGGCTATAAATATTATTCTTGTTCAAGCCTTATTTAGGGGTCACAACGGGCTAAGTCACTGCCTTGCAGGACAAGCCGTGTCAGTGAATTATAGTGACGTATAGTCAGTGTTTCGAGCCTGATTTACGGTTTCTCCGACTTTGCCTAATACTCCAGCACAAGGCAGTTTAAATTGGTGTAGCACTGCCTGCGATTTGGAATAGATTAATTGGATTATCTACCTTGCCATGTCGCTCTCCAGTAGGGCTGGGCAATATATCGCTATGATATCGTGATATTAGAATGATTATCGTCTTAGATTTTGGATCATAATATCGTGATATGACAAAAGTGTTATCTTTTCCTCGTTTTAAAGGCTGGATTACAGTAAAGTGATGTAATTTTCTGTACTAACCAGACTGTTCTAGCTCTTCTATTATTTGCCTTTACCCCACTTAGTTATCATATACACATCAATGATCAGGGGCGTCATGCCCATTATAATTGATGGGGCACGTGCCCCCTCAGATTTATGAGCCAAGTGGATTTTTCTTTTAATATCAGTATTTGTGGGCACCTGTTTCCGTGTGTTGTGCACACTGTGCCCCCTTAAAAATAGTTGCATGACGCTTCTGTCAATGATGATTATTTATCAAAAATCTATTGTGTAAATATTTCTTTGTAAGCACCAATTGTCAACCCTACAATATTGTTGCAATATTGATAGAGGTATTTGGTCAACAATATTGTGATATTAGATTTTTTCCATATCGCCCAGCTCTACTCTCTAACGACTCCTTGTGCCCAGATCTTGCGCCTGTAAATTCAATCGTGAAAGTATAGATCGTGAATGTTATCATCTCACCCATGAGCTGACTAAAAGCTTGGATGAAAAGTGCATAAGGAATCGGCTCGGCGACATGTGGTTGGATGTATCACAAAAAATAACAAATAAATTTAAAAAGGTTGTTTGGTTGTTAACACTGCAGACGAATTACAGCAGATTCAATGGTACCAATCGAAAATAGGCAGGTTGAAAATGAGGCAACAAAATAATGATCAAAGAAGGGGGAGGACCTATCCGGTCTAATATGAAAATACCCTTCAAGTTTGGCTATATGTATACCTAGTGGACGCCACCCAGTTCCTTCTCCAGCAGGCAGAAACAACAAGACTCTAATAGGAAGCTCCGACTAAAGCTGTGGTCACTTCGCTCCTGACCCGTTTCTCTTCTGATTCACTGTGTGACTAGTACAAACATCCTCCCGTGGTGGGGAAACGCATACCAGCACGGCGTGCGCGCTCACGTGCACGCTCCCCTGTGGCGTACATACCCAGAGTTACGCTGAGACTCGCCATTCGCAGACCATCTCAAACACACTGTGTGTTTCAAACAACCCTTCGATATGAACAACCCCAGATACATTCTTCAGATTCCCCCTAGTGTGCTGAACTATGACTCCATTACGGGGTCGCAGTAGTCACGTAAACGTTATTAGAATGCTTTTCTACATTGATATATAGCAACATAATAGAGCCACATTTCCTTACAGTCAGTGGTTTGTGCATCAGCTAGTAATAAAAGTAGCTCAAGTTTAAAATAGAACTGCTTTAATTTTAGATCAAGTTCATTGTGCTATTCTGCATGACAGTTCATGTATATGCTTCAAAGATATCATACCACAAAAAAGCAAGTGGTAAATATAACATTAAATAAACATTGCATCAAGGCAGTCACGCTTTACAACCGGCCATTCACATTCAAAAGACTGACTATCTGGAAAGTAATCTGGTTTCCTAGTGATATTGCCCACCCGCTTAAGTATGATGCTGTAACATCAAATCAATCAACTGCAGTGTTTCTAAAATAGTGAAGCATTCCCCTTGACTGACTGCATCCAAAAACCCTGGCAATGATATCCCCTCTATATTCACCTCCATTCAATCCTACCTGATGTTGTGCTTTTTCCGATTGACTCTCGTCTGGTCACATAGCAGTAGCCGCACACAATAGCCTACCAACCACTCTGTCCGAGCTGCGGTCTGATAGCCTCACAACTTAGATGGAACGTGATGTAGCTCTGCTCTTATCTGATACGAATGACGCGGACTAGTCAGCGAGTCCAACTCCCACCATCTCCGCTAAACCACCTGACCACTTCTCCTCTTCTACTCCTCTACAGTTCAACAGCCCGTGCCTCTCTCCTCCCGTTTAGAAACATTCTGTCTTCATCTGATTCGACACTGCAATTGCGTTTTCAAACCAAGCTGTGGCGCTAACCAGAGGTGCGTCCATACCCTTCTAATGCCGCTCAAACGAGTTCGTTGTCCCGTCACAAACGCAAACATTATGGAAATATGCAAACACGTCTGGTAAACACGCACGCTGGCAAACAAAACAGACATTTGCACACATTAAACAAACCTACACACTCGCGCTAACCTGTGGAGTCGAGTGTCTCTTCTATGAGAGGGGGTAATCGTAGTCCATCCATGACCTCCCTGAGAGTCAGAGAGAGAGAGGGGGGCAGGGGGGAGAGAGAGAGAGAGAGAGAGAGAGAGAGAGAGAGAGAGAGAGAGAGAGAGAGAGAGAGAGAGAGAG
>JACXGM010019975.1:0-18094 GCA_016801145.1 Umbra pygmaea | reverse complement strand
AGGTACCGTAAGTTCCAACGTGTTGACAGGTAGACCAATACAGGTACCATAAGTTCCAACTTGTTGACAGGTAGTTGAAAACATGTACAATCAGGAGTCAGGAAAAGTTTTGTCATCCTCCGAGCTGATTTAATTTTCAGATGGACAATTTATTTTATGAACTTAGTTGTTTAAAGATGATTTCTCAAGTAGCAAGTTATGGAAATACTTGACAGCAGCAGGTGACTGATAACATGTTGCATTTAGCAGGTTGACTAGTAAAACATGAATGAATGCTTTGAGCAATTTACAATATTCCCATACTATAAGCGCACTTACTTACAGATGACCAGTTTATTTGATGTGCTTGGTTATTTGATGTATTAATTTGAATGATTTTAATTTACTTTCTCCTACTTTAGAGCCAAAAGTTGTAGAAGTGGCAGGTGTGCCTTTTCAAATGGATGAGACCCCACAACAGATTCCGACAAACAGGAAAATCCTTATATCAGTACAGTTCCTAACATAGATATAATGCATTTACATGCTCATAATTTAATGTAATATTACCTTTATTGTTTTTAAGTTAAATATATGATGTAATAAACTGGTACAACATATACATAAACATTCTAGATCTCTTTTACTATTAAATAATATGCCAGATATTGATTTTGTACTCTAAAAACAATCAAATATTCATTTAAAACCATTCAAAATGATTATTTTCTTATCAATTTTTTTAAGAAAAGTGACTTTTTACACTGTTCAATGCATCTCTATATATACAGCTCGGGAGAAAATTAAGAGCTCACTGCAAAATCATCAGTGTATCTGTTTAACACTGCTTGTGATGGTGAAGAAGGGTGTCAGATACAGGATTAGCACTCTACCTTTATATTTAGTAGTACACTCAGTGTAAACCAAATAATGGCTACAGGTAAATACCTGGCAAAGAGTTAAGCCCAAAATATACTTTCCGCACACAGATGGAAAATACTGTACACGATACACCACAATGAAGTTACATATAGACAATAACTCACAAGGACCTACCTACGGTCTACCTACATAGACACACTAACGAGACAAAATACTAATTTGTTAACTTAGGAAGAGTTCAGAAATCAATATTTGGTGGAATAGTAATAATTGTAAAATAATAATCATTGGTAAAAAATGGTAATTGGACTGCATTTAAATAGCGCTTTTTCTAACCAGTGATGGCCCAAGCGCTTTACAGTGCCTCACATTCACCCATTCACTCACTCATTCATACACTAATGGCGGTGTCAGCCATCCAAGGCACCAGCCAGCTTTTCAGGAGCAGCTGAGGTTAGGTGTCTTGCTCACGGACACCTCAACACCTTGGTCAGGAGGACCCGGGAATTGAATTGCTAGACAACCTACTTGACCCACTGAGCCACTGTCGCCCCAATTGGCTTTCATGCATTTTCACTCCTGGTGCAAAACTTAAAGCAGCTTAGCTTTGTTTTATAGCTTGTGACCATCCATTTGCCTCTTGATCACATTCCAGGGGTTGTTTTAATGGGGTTGGTTTGAGAAAAACGTGCAGTGGTCTCTATTTTTTACAGAGCTGTATCCTTTTAAAGATGCATTCTGCAATTTTGGCCACTCATTGTAAATTAGGTGCTATTGAGCTAAAGATATTCTGGCAAATATGGTGTACTATTACATTTACATTTTAGTCATTTAACAGATGCTCTTATCCAGAGCGACTAACAGTATGTACAGGGACATCGCCCTGGAGCAACCTAAAGTAAAATGCCATGCTCAAGGATACAATGACATTCAGTAGTCAGGAATCAAACCGACAACTTTACGATCACAAGTCTAACCACTGAGCCATCTTTACTATCTCATGATTGGTGCCCCATGTCATCAAAACCATCCAATTTACACTTTGAATTGGATGGTTAACTGCGGTATGACAGTGATTCTACTTAGTTGAGGTGCATATAAACAGCATTTTACACATTCAGGCCGAACGCCTAGTTTAGAACAGGTCCCAGATAGGTGGCTGACTAATTGATCCATTCTAATGTATTGGGGATCAGACTATATACTGTTCTATTTTCTATAGCTAAAACAATGCATATTAGAAAGCATTGACAAATATATTTGGTGGAACTGCACCAGGGCTCCTCAGGGTTTTGGTTATATTCACTATTCTATTCGACAGAAAAGGTCACTGTTGTTGGCAATAAGATTGACATGTATCACGTATACAGTGCTAAATGTGGAATGTTTTAAGTGAAATTCCACCATACAGCGATCTGGAGTTGCTAGGAGCTTCTCCCAGACATTTGTAGAACAGATATGTTTTATCCATGCCTGGCTAGAGAGACAGAATTCAAATTTCGTGGACAAATGCTACTCTACTATGTCACAGAGTAGATTGAAAGGACTGTGGATATAAAAATTTAAATAGGCATGTCTTCTGTCGTGAAAATAAGCGTCCCTGTTATACTGATCATGCTTTTCAAGTCCCAAGGATGCCTTTTCATTATCGCGGTCTACCCAACACAGCCTGATTAGGTAATCTAGTGTAATGATCACACACAGTATAGCTGATGTTGTTGTGTTATCACATTCGTAATATAATGAATTAGTAAACCAAGTGTAATATATCAAGCTAACTTTATGTAGCTCATGAACCTAGAGATATAGTTTTGCATTCAACATTCTAGTTAAGCTAATGCACTAATGTGTCAGCTAGCCAAATTAGTTTGATTACTGGTACTTGTTTACAAAACATGCAGTTTCTGATAGATATTCACCTCCAGCACATTTCACATAATTTTCATTGTTAGTTAAAAATGTATTATAACATTCTTTTGAAAAAGAACTACCGTGTATATGACATAAATCATCTTAACAAATGATATAAATCATCATTACAAATAGTAGTATATATATATATATATATATATATATATATATATATATATATATATATATATATATATATATATATATATATATATATATATAATGAATTTACTGTGGAATTTCCCTTTAAGTATGTGCTTCTCCTTAGAGAAAAAAAAATCTCACCTGTTTTTCAGGGGATCAATTTCCAAGCCTGGTGATATATTTTCCAGGGCTTGCATTTTGGAAAGGAAATCCTCCCTTTTGCTGGAGAAGTTTGAAAACAACGCCCCTGCACACAGGGGCCCCATGCTGCACATTCAAGGCCAAATGGCATCACTGTCCAAAATGACAATTGCTATACATGAAGAGGCCACATGAGCTGGGGGCAGTAGGTGGGACCACAGGGTGACAATAGACACAGAGCCCACAGCCAGGAGAGATGAGGACAGAAACACAAAAACAGATCTCTCATGTCACTGAGAAACCTAAACGGATCAACACAGCTTTTGTTAGGGATAGCCCTGAATGAAGAGCAGTGTGTGACTGTGTGTCCTATTGCTAGTTATGTTATAGGCCACAATTTCCCAAACCTCTCCAAGGGCCTCCCCAGACATTTCACAACTTGTTTCAACCATGAACTGGTACTAGATGTTGACCAATTATGATTTTTCAACGATACCGATTACCGATTATTGGGAGACCAAAAGAGCCGATAATAATTAATTTGGTGATTATTTTTATTCATATTTATTTATGCAGTAAACCATATTTTAATGATGGGCATAGTAAGATTTGTATTTTATATAACTTTTCTTATTAAAAGTTTTCTAAAAAAAAACTATTGGTATTGCCACAAAAACATTTAGTCTGGTGAAAAATGTGTCAATTATCAAAATGCACGATCGGTTTTGGTGCTGCACAACTGGAGTAAATGCAGAGTATCTGAGGTAATTACCAGAAGCAATTGATAAATATCTCTGGTTTTCCCTGAATATAACTTAGTCAGCATATGTTATTCTATAGGAAATACAGGTTGGATATCGCCAACTGGCTTAAATTATTTTGTTTCTATAGATGCACCGAAACGCAAATGAATTTTGATATAAACCCAGAGTTTGGGTTTATACTGATTAGAGTGACTGATAGAGGGTTGTAATGGACATTTTAAATCATAAAATATTTATCAAATAATTACGGTATTCCCAGTTAGAAGTACCGTAATATGGTATACTGTTCTATTTCATTTAGTGAAACAAAGCCACATGTACTGTCATAACCGAGTACTTTTATACCCGCAGCACTGACACCCGCAAATTATAAACAATATCCTGTACATTAATTTAGTAGCTCAAACAAAACATTGGATGTGGATACTGTATACAGGATCATTTGTGACCATCATAAAATGGGGGAGAGTCCCGGGACATCCACATAGACAGTATAAATGAATGGACAAACAGACGCCATTCATTTTTATGGAGAGAAAGTGAAGTCAATTAGAAGTACTTTTTTCGGTGGTAGCCGAGCGTACTACGCAGCCTAACGCTGAGCGTGATGACTTAGATGTGACATGAGCAATGTGTCTGAATGTTGTAATTATTCTCGTAGCTTTGCAAAGACAAATCTGAAACATTCTGAATCTTGCAGAGAAAGTAGAGCATGTGTTGGAGTTGTCCAAGAGCATAGGAGCGGGAGCAACGTATGGTATTCTGATTAATTATTTTGTTATTTTGACTGTATGCCTCCACGTCCCCCGATTGCCTGCGAGCTTCTCCTGGACTATACGGTAATTTCTCTACTGTGCGACAGTAAGTTGCGTGGTTATGACACAATAGTTCGCATATTTTTACAAAAACGGCTGCTCAGGGGCCATAATGTGAGATACAAGTTAATGTTGCAGCAGACGATTTTTTGCCAGCTGAAACACAAACTGCTAAGGTGAGTTGTACAAAACCTTTCTTTTTAGTAAACTCTGTTGCACACTGTCACAATTCATTATGGAAGTGGAGGCAGGCGCGTCTTCACCAGAAGGAGTGATCTTTATTTGAACAGGAATGAACTGAACAGAAACAAACACAAGAAACAAACATGGGGAACTAAACAAACCTATGTATAAACCATATCAAACACGACATCAAGAACAAGAATAACATAAGACCAACACTACACTAAACATATGAACAAACTAAAAGACATCTACTACAGAGAACAAAAACAACCACATACCGTAATTCCTCAAATAAAGACCGGGGCCTTTATTTACCTCTACTGCAGAAGGTGACAGGCTTTTATTTGAAGCAGGCTTTTGTTAGAGGCAGGCCTTTATTTCTGATTCCCTATTTTTGATAAGTATAATTGACTATATTTTTGTGTAAGTCCTTGTTCCAGTTTGCCTTTTATTGCTGCATTACGTTGTTATCGCAATCTCAACATTGATAAGAATTTAAATTACAACTTCTTGTGACCGTTCCAAATCCAATACGTAGTTGAAAAAAGTTGATGAAGATTCAATCGCTTGCACTGAATGGGAGCCATGTTATTTCCAATGTAGTTACTGCCATCTACCTGTATGTTAATACAAACAACACCAAGCTGAGTAAAACGTACAGCCGATTGACTGAAATACCAGTAGGACAATTATACTTAGCGATACTATTTCCTCCTCCAACGAGCTGGCATTCCGTAAATGTTCCGTCCCACCCGAGTTGCGACTACCCTGAGTTAGCGTTTCAACCTGGTAGTGAGTAGCGTAACTTGTGCTAAATTAGGTTTGGAACAACAACCTACACAACGGCAGCTCGCAGGAGCAGAAGTACCATATCCGAAAATAGCATGAATATATTGTTGAATCTATTAAAGTAATAGAAATGTACATTACGCTTAACTGGAATGCACATTATATGAAAGGCACCTATAGGAGATTATCCACATGTAATATTCCCCCGGCCTTTATTTAAGACCGGCCTTTATTTGTCCGTGTTGACCACGCCCCCGGCCACTATCAGATGCCCAGCGTTTAATTGACTACCGGTTTTTATTTGAGGAATTACGGTACCTGAACAGAAACAATGAACCACACAGAACTTCTTCTTCGTTGGTGTTTTACGGCGGTTGGCAACCAACTGAAATGGTGCATTACCGCTACCTACTGTACTGGAGTGTGGGCCAGAGACGGGCCCGACCTATATCCGGCCACACAACCCTGTGGCCCTCAAAAAAGAGAACAATATGTCAAAACAAACACCCCCCTCTGCCCCCCAAGCAATTTCTCCATAGTAAGCCCTTGGATACCAGCCTCACTCAACCTGTCTTCCATACACCCCCTCTCCCTCACATAGTGCCCACACTGTATCACCACAGGCTCCACAGTCTCCTCTGACTCACAATAATCACACCTGCCTGTAGGCCTACTCTAAACAGGGAACCATTCAGTCTACAGTGCCCTATTCTAAGCCTAGTGTAGATGGCCCCCTCCCTCCTTCCACCCCCTAGCTCTCGCCTCCCCTTAACCTTCCTCTGGAGGTGGTGGAGATGTCTTCCCTTAACCCCTGCTCTTGCCACTTTTCCAACACCTTTGCCCAAACCAAACTCTTTGCCTCCCCTTTACTCAACTTCACCACCATAGTGACCTCCTCCCCTAGGGCCTTCTTCGCAAGCCTATTGGCTGCCTCATTTCCCACCACTCCCACATGCGCCGGCACCCAGGCAAATCTAATTTGACACCCTTTCCGCACCACCCGACCAGGGGTCATCAGCACCTCCAAAACCAGGTCCTGCCTGCTGTGTGAGCTACATGCTTGCAAGCTTTCCAAAACAGCACAAGAGTCTGAGAAAATTACCACATTTCACTGCACACTTTACTCCACCCAATGCAAAGCCAACAGAACTGCAATCATCTCTGCCGTGATCATGGCCAGATGATCTGACAGCCGCCTCAAGACTCTTCTACCACTGGCCTCTTCAATAAACGCCCCCGTCCGCCCTGAGCTGGGATCTTTCGCCCCATCCATGTAGATATGTACGTACCCTCCATACACCGACCTCAACCTGCTTGAAAAACAATGGCCTGGATCTCTCCCCTCCCTATCACCATGGATTATCTTCAACACATGCAGGTCCACCACAGGGAATGGCAACATCCACAATGGACTCAGAGGAATAGCCACTGTGGGACTAAATTCCATTTCCCCAATCCCTAACTGCCTTGCCCATGCATGTCCTACCCATCCCAAACTCATAGGCTGGCCCTGCCCATGTTCCCAGCACGCTTGAAGCTCCCTCTTTCCTGGGTGAGACTCCCCATGATCCTGGAGATTAATCCAGTAATTCACCAGTAGCTGCTGCCTCCTGAGCCCCAGCGGCATCTCCCCCATTTCCACCTGCAGCGCTGAGACTGGCAATGATCGAAACGCCCCACTACATATCCTGAGCGCTTGGGCCTGGACCACATCCAATTTGGGCAGCACTGACCTAGCCGCCGACCCGTACACCACACACCCATAGTCTATAGATGATCTAATCAAAGCCACATACATAGTCTTCAAAGAAGAACGCGCCGCCCCCCACTCCAGTCCAACCAAACACTGCATCACATTCAACAGCTTCTTACATTTAGCCACCACCTTCTCCACATGCCCAACCCAGGTCATTCTTGGCTCAAATATCACCCCAAGAAATCTGAATGCATTCACTCTAGCCACAGTCTCCCCATACAATTTTAGTTGCACCTCCTCCCCTATCCTCCTCTGGGTAAAAATCACTGCCTGCGTTTTAGCTACGGAAAACCTAAAACCCTATGCCAACGCCCAACACTCTACCACCTGAATCGCTTCCTGCACTTTCCGGACTATAAACTGTACATTCCTCCCCCTCTTCCATATCGCACCGTCATCTGCGAACAGTGATGCCCCAATTCCTGGCCCAACCTGGGAGAACACATCATTAATCAGAATTAAAAATAGCAGTGGGCTAATCACACTTCCCTGTGGCGTTCCATTCTCTATCATGTAGCTGGCTGACATAGCCCTCCCATTTCTGACCCATATTCTCCTCCCAACCAAAAAATCCTTTACCCAATTATACGTCCTCCCCCCCACCCCCAAGATACTTAATTTAATCAGTAGTCCCTCCTTCCACAACATATCATAGGCCTTCTCCACATCAAAAAAGACTGCGACCACTGCTTCCTTATTGACCTGGGCCTTTTTCACCTCTGACTCTAGACACACCACTGGGTCCATCGTCCCCCTGCCCTTCGTAAACCCAATATGCTCAGGTGACATCAACCCTCTAACCTCCAGAAAGTAGGTCAGCCTGTCCACTATCATTCGCTCCATAACCTTACATACATGTGACGTTAAGGCTATTAGCCGATAGCTGGATGGATTTGATGGATCATGCCCTGGTTTCCGGATTGGTATTACCACTGCCTCCTTCCAACTATCTGGCAGCTTCCCCTCCACCCACACTCTGTTGTACAGCTCCAAGAGTACCTCCAGACCTACATCAGTCAGATGCCTCAGCATCACATAACACACTTCATCCTGTCCAGGTGATGTAATTCCAGCCCTACTTATCGCCCTCCTCATCTCCCCAATAGTAAAGGGAGCACTCAGCGCATCACTGATATCTTCCCTCCTATCATGCACCCCGTGATGCTGGTCCATTGTTCTCATTCAACCTCTACAACCCTTCTCTGACAGATTATCTGATCCATGTATTTAACAAATGTCTTTGCAACCATCTCTGCCTTCTCCAACTCCGTTACTGCTTGTTCCTCTCCACTCACCAAAACCGGGTAATCCCACTCCCTCCTCACCCCACTCATCCTCTTAATCATTCCCCATACCTCCCCTACCGGCGTCACCCTACCTATACGTCCACAGAACCCCCGCCAGCACTCCCTCTTTGCCCTCCTGATTGTGCGTCTAACTATTGCCTGAGCTTTCCTATATTGAATCAGACACTCAAAACTGAGCCTCACCTTTACCTGTTTAAAGGCCTTATACCCCTCACTGCTGCACTACACTCCTCCATCCACCATGGCACTGCAGCCCTGTTCCTTCTCCCGGCACTTTTAGGAATCGATTCCGTAGCGGCCCCAACAAAGGCAGACCTCACTACTGCATTTAGATGCTCCACCTCCATACTTGCCTCCACCCCACTTCTCAACACCCGGTCACTCACCACCTGGAACCGCCCCCAATCTGCCTTACTGAACACCCACCTACCTCTCCCCTCTGTTGAACCCTCCTTCACCCTCTGACCCACAACACAAACAATAGGGTAATGGTCACTACCCACGTTTGATTGCCCCGCTACTCAGGCCCGTCGCGACAAAGCAAGCAAACCAAGCAATTGCTTGGGGCCCAGAGCTGAACTGGGGCCCCAAGACAATGACTGGTTAAGAATATAATGCAACGGCAAACTGTGTGAGCGCCCCTTTGATAGTCAATGCAGTAAAGTGCAATGACACTGTTATCGGGATCCCCCTCAAGGGGCCCCTCTTGTGATCCCTGCTGCCGGCAAAATACAGAACCTTCTTGGTCGGCAGTCATCAGGAATCGAAATTATCATTCAGGAACCCAGAAAAGGAAAAAGAGAAAGGAAGAGGAGGATAAGAAAAAAACAAGATAGTGGTAAGTGATAAATTACACTGGATAAAATAGCTCTAATTGTCTAGGCTAGCAAAAATATGTTTATGTTAGCAAACGTTACCTGTAACCTGAGGGCAAATGCTGCTTGTAACGAACAGTTAGTGCAACTTTTTTTTCGAACAGATGGTTACATACTACTGTAATATGTTTTTCACGGGATAGGGAAGATGCAGATCTGTTCCAGAATCACTGTTTATCATATTTAATGGCATGACATTGCTATAGCTTTGTAATAAGTTTTGATGAAATTGGCATAACGTTAACATGTTATACTAACTATTCCACCATGATAATCTATTTACCAAATGGGGGTTAGGAAAACCACACAATAATTTCTGTGCATCAAACATTAGCTTGTGATGTTTTTAAGCATTAGTTACCCTTAACAAAGTGTTAGGAATATCTGGTCCGTCTATCTATGTAATGTTTATAGATGTTTTAAAAATGGTTTCTTAAAGGTTTACACATTTTTAATCATTACCCAATACCTAATATATTACATGATAAATATAATGTGTGTAACCATAAACTGTTCATTTACACCACAACTTATAATTAGTAAACATTTAATTATACACAAGTATTTGCACTTTAAACATTTTTTAATGCACAGTTTATGCAACAGCAGTTTATGCACTGTAAACCTTTTTTTATTTATATAAAGGGTGGGTGAACTTAAACTTTATGGCTATGCTGTGGTTCCTGTAGGTTTTGCGTGAAGGGTGAAGGGTTGGGTGGCCTCCATGTCCATTTTGCTTGGGGCCCCCAAATTCCTTCAAACGGCCCTGCCGCTACCTCTCACTCACTGGTTTCAGCTACCTCACCGGACACCAAAGTCAGGTCCAACACCAATTCATTTCCTGTGCGTATGGCTATTCTGGTACCCCTCCCATCATTCAGACACACTAACCTCCTCGCGTCCAGGAGAGCCTCCACCACCTGTCCATTCCTATCCGTCCTCTCCCCTGACCTGTGATCACCCCTTTTGCCCACTGTTCCCCTGGTTGCCCAACCACTCTGCTCGACTCCACCCTAAACTTCCCTATCTGCTTCACTCAGAGGGCCTTCTCCCTCTGCAACTTATCCCTACACACAACCAGCAGCACCCCATCTCGCAGCACTCTTGCACTGCCCACATCTCCAATCAGCTCTTTAATCACCACTGTCAGCCTAATCGGATTCATGCTCCCCACACCTCCGTCCTTCCCACCACTTACTAACGTCAGTGCCACATTAAACTCTTCCCCCGCACGAACCCCATCCACTGACGGCGTACCCCTGCCTTTCTCCCCCTCCCTATTAGCCTCCGAACCACTGCTACTACCCGACTCTAAAACACTGGTTTCCAGCTTCCTTCTCTTCAGGGTCTCCTCTTGCCTACCACTACCCCTGGCTGCCGAAGTACCCTTCATCCCCTTCTTACTCCGCCCGACACCCCCTAACTTACCTCCACTGTGCTCCATGCCACCCTCACTTCCCCCACCGCTGTCGCCACCCATCTCTGCCCCAGTCACATTACAGGTGTGCCGAACCGCCGCCAGCATTTGAAGAAGGCGTCCGAGTCCACGCTCCCCAACAACGTGTTGTTCTGCCCTTAATACTTAAAATAAAATAACTGTAATCGGCTTCCACCTGTTAACAAACACGCTCAAAACTACTCCTCAGTGCTCTTTCCAGTCAGCCAGAAATGTACATTCAAAACAATTTTGTAGGAACACCAGGTGCTTCCCCGTAACAACGTGCTGTTGTCTCTCTGTACCACCACACGGGACTAACAAACACTGAAGGGTGTGCAGGTGGGGACTTAATCTACAGAACTGATAGGCTCACCAAAACATGTGACGGGATAATGTGACACAAAGAGCAGGAAAACATAACCAAAGCAAAACACACAGGGGAGAAGCCACTACCTGGGGAATATTGCACAAAAGTAGAATAAAGAAATCCAGGATAACTGAAAAAGCGCAGCTTGACTTAGTGTGATCCGCTCATCGTGGCTTAATTGGTTGCACGTTTGCCGAGCCAGGATGAAAAGGTAAAGCTATGTCAAGCCAGATGTAGATATTCTGGATAAGTGCGCGTTCATGGCTTTCTTAAATAGACCATGTTATCGATCACAGATTTATTGAAGCAGAAGACGCGTGCCGCATTAGTTACGAGGAGGTGAAGCATAGAATATGCAATAACTATGATTATTTAAAGTATTTACTTACTAGCCACTCCACAATTTTACAAAATGTGCTTGTTTTCTGAGTAGGATTTATTGCTGTATCTCTTTATGTGCTAAGTGAGCTGGTTGTACTGTAAATTGTCTTTAAGTAGCCTACCATGTAAAGCAATAAATAATTGAAAGTACATCTCAATATCAGTGCTTCTTCATCTGAAACGTCATTCAGAAATGGGCACGCCAGGGTGCAGGAAGTAACACAGGTGACAGGGACTTTCTTAATTGCTTTCTGTAATTTCACTTTATATAAATGAGACACTGTTCTCAATGTTCTTACCTGGTTCAATGAGAAAAGCTAGATGAATTGCCCTCATCACTGAATACATTGAAATCACCGTTGCAACTTCATGCAACATTTCAAAACATCTAAACAACTACATTGTTTGGATTTCAATCAAACTCGTGACAGCAATAGTGACATGTAATGCATGTTAATAAAAATTCAGCAGAACACATTCAGAATACAGTGGTATGAATGTTTAACATGTTTATTTTGGACCAGAGAGACAACTGATTTAACACATAAGGCTCCGGGATTTATCTTAGCCTGGCTGTTAGCCTGCTCTGGAGCATACTAGCTGCAAAGAATAAATCTCCATGGTTACTTGGCTGGGTTTACTTCTAGCAGCTTTTGTGCAACCAAGGGAAAGCTAAATTTATCCAGGATAACTTGAATATCCCCGCTTAATCCCTTATCTTGGTTTTGTGCAATACCACCCGGATGAACACAGAACAAGCACACAGACACTAGGGAAATCGTGACACAGACTATAAAGGGAGAACTAAAACACCATGCACAGCACTGAATAGGAACAAAAACATATATATAAACATAGGAGAGTAAACTAACAAAACTAAACACTATTATAAAATATCCATATTCCAGCCCACACTGGGCCGGATGTTACACACACAATGTTCTCAATGCTCAAGTATACAGTCCCTGGTGATATTTTGAGCAATGTTTCATGTTGTGTCGAGCCTTCTTAGTATCTAAAAAAAGCAATTTTGATGCTTTCATATTAGTGCCCCTATCACTCTTGTTTCGTTGACCAAAACCAAAAATTGCAAAAATCTTAAAAATGGCTTTTCCGTCCTAATTATGCTTATAAATGACAGTTTGACTCGGGGACATTCAAAAAAAGACCGTAGGTTGCATTTTGGCAAGAGATACAGTACGCTTCAAAATGGATCGCATTTCCCTGATTGCCTCCCTATCTGCAAGAGAGCAGATCAGAAAAATATTTAAAAAAATAGGGGAGAAAACATTTATTTTGGAACGAAGTAAACATCTACCAACTATTCTAACCTATTACCAACCATGTGGAGTTTGATTGAATTTCTCCCCTGAAAGATCAATTTAATTCCAGCTAGAAACTCACCTTTGCTTCTCTGCAGCCACAAAATGTCCTCGAGACTTAAGATGCTGCAACATCTGACAAGAAGCAGCTCACGAAAGATGGGCTGAACACAGTTTCCTCGTAGATTGCTATCTACTGTATTTGTAATACTAGAGGATATGATCTTCCTCCAAAAAAGGTTTCGGCCATAATCGGCAAGCAAAAAGGCAGATTGCATAATTATTTTCGAAAACACAAATAATCTGCCATAATTAATCGGCCAGGCCGGTCAAATTGCCGACCTCTTAACTGGTGCCCATAACAAGACTGATCGTCAAACCTATGGCTAATTGAATCAGTGCCAGTTTAATCTTCTTCAAATGTGGAGGCCCAAGTTACCCTACATTAGGTGATCCAAATAAATAATTGTTGATATTTAATCATAGATATTCCTAGACTCTGCTTCTGTCCCAAGGCATTCTGTGGGAGGGTGTGAGCAGGGCGGTTTCTAGCACCGGGGCTGACACGTTCTCCTGGCAGTACTATATTATGTTGGCAACACAAACTCTGATTTTTCCTTTAGGAATAATAGCCCTCATTTTTATTCATTGCAGTAATCATTGTGAATTCATTACAAAGCTAGTGAATTGTAACCAAATGCAATTGTATTGTGTGTAAAGAAACAATAACAGTATGTAATAAAAAAATGATTAACATGTTTTCAATAACAATATTTCATTACAAACAGTAAATGTCAGTGTCTCATGTGAAAACACGATTACATATGAAAAACATCCACTAGAGTCTGTTTTATCCAACAATAGACAAAGTTTAGTAACACATGAAAATAGACCCACTAACTATCTAGTATGCACTGAATTAACAATGATTAATGTAATGAATTACAAGCACTATTATTTTGAAAAGTAAAATCCAAGTTATGTTGCCGGCATAATATAGTGTTGCCAAACAAACGTGTCAGCCCCGGTGCAAGAAACAGCCCTGGGTGTGAGGGGGTGTCGGTTTCAGCACAGTCTAATTTGTCAAGTGTGGGTCAACATGTATTGCACCCTTACTCACCTGATGAGCACAGTCATTATTACAGGTGTCTGAACCACATGAAAGGTAGGCTAGACGGTGACGACACCATGGAATCCCTGCTGACGAGGCCATCCTGCTTCCTGAGAAACACTCATCAATTAGCATTGCTCATTTAGTGAATCGGTTTGTAGAAAAATAGAAAATATCTCTTTGTTGGAAATTATTTAATAGTCCCTCACATGATTCCATTTCTCGAAAGTGTGACAAGAACATAATTACACCTGCTTACTTTTAACGTCCAGCTGACTCCACAAAATTAATTGCATGGGACATGTCAAACAACACAATTAAAAACAATTGAGCAAATAACGAACCTCAGTCAAAACAAATGGAAAGATTAACACATTTTCTGTAAGCCCACTATGCTAGGCCTAAATGTTTTTGTATTCTTTTTTTTTGCATGTTTCACTCCACTAGCCATTTGTCCAATTCCCCTAAAGCCTTGTCACGTCGTCCATTCAAGTTTTATCACACTGCTTGTCCAACACAGAATCCTTTAGTTGACACATAAGTGGGAGGTTATACATTTATCAAACAAACAAACTTGATTGATTTCAGAGGTGTCCTGACCTACACAGAAGGAGTCACTTGAGGGTGACATGACATGGTAGGAAGAATAGGATAGGTCATTTTATTTAGGTGTCACTTAACAAGAACTAATAATACAACATACTATATTTGTAAAACCCGATTGTGGACCACTTAAAATTAATTTTTAAACACTATATAAAATTTTATTTTCAGAAAATAGTACAGGCAATGGTACATGCAACACACTACATACCAGACCACCCTGGGCAGAGTGGTACTAATTTTGGCCAACATACCCAAGTAAAAAAAAAGTATATTTAAATGTACTTGAAATGTATTTTATTTATCCTAAATATACTTCTAATATATTATTTTGGTATGTATATTTTGAAAGTACACTTCAAATATACTTAAATACATTGAATACATACTTATGGTTAAACATAAGTATACTAGAATTATAATACTGGAGTATAATTTAAATATACTTTTTGTTTACTTGGGTATGCTGAGCCCCAGGCACCAATGAAATGCTGCGACCAGGACTCAAACTCTGGTTACCATGAAGCTCAACCTTTCCATTTACCTGAAAAATATATACCTTAATTTCACATAATAAAAAATAAAAATAGAGTTATTGATTTATGGTTTTTGACAAAACATGCTGGATTTTTCCTTGAGTAACCTTTAGGACCAAAAAAATAGCTAATTGTCTCAAGTGGCATGTATGTTTTTCATTCATTAGTGGAGCAATGTACTGTATGAAGAACGTGAATATGAGCAGAACAGGCAAGCTAACATGAAAATACAATTAGTGTGTACTCTATTCTTCAGTGAAAAATCGCCTTAAAATATAATTAATGTGAAATATATTGCTCAATAGCCTACAACATTCTTGTTTCATACTGTATATTTCTTACTGAATATAACAAAATTTAATTGGAAGAATGTTAACCACAATCCCCTGGGTGAATTTTTTTTAAACCTACTGAATTAAAAAAACAACAGGAAGAAAACATGCTAAATAAAAAGATACAACAAAAAAGATAGCCCATTTCCTCCTCACTCCATCCAGACTTGACCCCTATATTACACTACACATAATTAAAGTGTAGTACAGAGTTTAGTATACAGTAGTATTGTACATTATATATCAGAATTTACATCTAGATGCACTGTAGAATACCACAGTATCCCATAGTATGTACTTTAATATTTGTGCGTTCGTTTTACTTTAGAACATCCCTTGCAGGCGGGTACTGTACCTCCCCGACTCCACCACTCCCGCCTTCCAGAAGATTTTTTTTATATGTACTATATGGGATGTTCTAAAGTAAAACAAACGCACCCTCAACGGAGCAGGGATCATTTCATTGGTCAACACTACAGCTGGCATTCTATTGGTTGGGGAATTTTGGTAGCATTGTAACACAATCAATCCGAAAGCGCAGAAAAAAATCCATGAGGAGAAGATTTGCAAGTGCGAAGAAGCAGCCTGAGTGCGAGGAGAGTTGAGAGCAGGAAATCTATCCAAGCAACAACATATCTGAGTCCAAGCAGAATGTTTGAGCACAAGCAGAGCAAATCAAGCGCGAGCAGTGACTATTTGAGGTTGAGAGCATAGATTGTATATATCACTGGATGTAACATGTGTGACGTCACCCATTGGTCTGAAGATCTGATTTGGGTCATCGAATTTGCCGTTACGGGCGCAGACATCTTGGTTGCGAATGTGACGATTTTAGACGAGAGGGAGGAGTAATCTGGCAAGCTAACTGTAACGTTACATACTGGAAAAACTGTACTGCCAACTACTTTGAGTGTCTTGTTGTACAACCGAACACCATCGCCAAGCCCTAAAATGACCATATTTAAAATAATGAACATCATTATGTATTGCAGAAGGCTTACATCTAGCGATTTAGACCATATACTCATTATGAAAATGAGGTAATAAATCAAGTGAGAATTGTCTCTCATTCTCATAGACCATTACAGAAACCGAGCTCTTTTGCAACCAGACGTAATGCCCCCAGCTGGAATTCAGATAGAATGCAGGTTTAAGGCACTTCTGCATCTGCGCCAAAACAGATGCTCCCCCTGTGGTTGAGAGCAAGGTTTTGAGGGAAATTATTGCAAAATCTGAACATAATATCTGTGAGAAATGCTCTCAAATTGAAATAATGAACTCTTGAATAAAGATAGGAATATAACTCGATATCATAACATAATATAACAACTGTCTCAGGGAGCATACAGGAGGAAAGTGCGAGCATCCATTTAGGGAGCTTAATGATAGCAAAAACAGATTTACAAAATAAACAACTTTCAATTGACTCATTCATCCCATCTCTGCCTTTAATTATTGCCCAGGTCATTACTGCAAATGACAATATATTCACCGTCAACTTGCCCAAAAATAGTGGTAAATCAATACTTAAATAAAATATACTCTTTTCTTTGTCACAGTCTGTGGTCTTGTCAAAAAGGTTTCTGAAGGCAACAAGCTTTCATGAAATCACTCTTGTCAGTGTTCTAAAAGGAAAGGTGTGAACTATTGGATTGGACAACTTTGAGGTCCACTGAGGGGGTGTACAGTGTTATGAAAAGAGGTGTAATCCCCCACATAGTCCCAGAGTGTCGTGTTCCTGTGGTGAGTGTCGTGACAGTAATGGAATTCAGGTGTAGCTTGCTTCATCAGGATATTTCCCTTCCGTGTGCAGAGTTCCTGCTGCTTATTGACAATGCCACAAGCAAATACTCACAGTAAATGCTCAGGGGTTTTGCTTCACCACAGTTGTGTGTCCTCCATGCTAAAGAGATATGATGCACCTCTGCTCCAGTGACAGACACTGGCAGATTTCCAGGATGAGTAAGTCTTCTCGGGCAATAAAGGAAACCAGTCTGTACAGTAGTTATGGGAATAAACACTACATGAAGATTGAAATACTTTGAATGGTGGGCTGGGAAACTCCACGATTTAGTATCAGATGTTGGTTCATACCAAAATCACAAATGTTTTTTCACTTAGCGCAAAATACTGAGGGCAATTATCCTAAACATGATTGGCATATGGTATGTTTTATAGCCACAATTAATCTCGACAGTCTGGCATAGCAATCAGCTATGCCAGACTGTCAAGATGCATTATTGTTATTATAAACAATATTCCAATCATTTTAGAATAGTAACAAATGATGTGATGTCAAACCCATTGTATCGCTATGGGGAAGCCAGTCCTACACCTGAAACCCATGTGGCAAATTTTGGAGGTGGTGGATCAGCCTATTCTATGTCTGAAGTATAAGGGGAGACAGTGGCTCAGTCGGTCAAGTATGTTGTCTAGCAACTGGAAGGTTAGTGGT